>VWZD01005816.1:6895-38354 GCA_013396695.1 Sakesphorus luctuosus
GGGGGGGTGTGCAAGTGTGTATTTTTTATATATGTATGTATAATACTAATACCATATTTAGGCTTAATTTAGTTGCCGCATATAGAAATCTAAGAGTGTCTCTGATATTGTGGGGAATCCAAAATTTCTGGACAGGGTTGACAGACATGACCTGTAGGTGACCCTCTCAAGGTATATCTGAATGACAGCTAGAGCTCAACCAGGTACACTAGGACAATTCAAATGCAGTTGTCTACATATAGGCAGCTAAATTATATTTTCAGTATTCAACATGGGATTCCACTGCAGGGTAAAACACCTACTTATAAATGCCTACATGTGAGCTAGGTGCTAAAGTTCCCACTGCAATCACTGTGCACCTAGGACTGGATTTCTCTGCTTAAATGTAGACAGTGATCATCCCTTCAGTTGAGACAGTGCATATTTTCTGACTTCTAAATTTACTATAGAAAATTAAAAATCTCCTATAAGTCCTTTGATATGTCTGCCAGCCTGCAGAAACATTTTGAATAAAGGACATGTAAATTGGCACCAGGTTCCCATATATGTAGGTAGACAATTGAATCCCACTCCTAGTCCATTCGGTCAGTGCAGCTGAAAGAATGACTCAGCTCACTGCATAGATGACACCAACTGGTTAGTCAGCTGATGGCTGTGTAGGATCTATAAGTTGTATTGATGAGGACTTTTTGTTTAAACACAAGTATGTGGAGACATTTTAGAAGCTGCAGGGTTTCTAATGTATCAGCATTGGGCTGACAGATAAGACAAAAGATACATAGAAAATCTAGGCTGTTATGGAGCTAGAAACAAGACAGTTTATGCTAAGTTATCACACATTACATGCTCAATTTAGTGTTTTAGACTTTAAGAGTAGCCAGGGGAAATTATGAATGCCTTATAACAGAAGGCTGAGCACTAGATATTATCCCTAAAAAAGATCCTATAATTAAAAAAAAAATAATTGTTTGCTTTTATAACTTGATTATGAGATCTTTGTTTTTAAAAGGGGAGCAAATCTGATGCCAAAAGGTGTGATTTTAAATAAAATTATTCTTCAAAGGAGCTTTTGTCTACACTCATCCACCAGTTTTTAAAAATATATATTCTGAAATCAATTAGTTATTTTTCTCCAAAAAAAAAAATCTCACCCAAACTTGTGATGAAAAGGTGATAAAGCATGAGATGATATTCCGTGAAAAGTGGTGAGAATGACAGGACACTATAAAGAGAGTGGACTAGACAAATACTAATGAACAGGTGTCATCTACTTCATGGCTTCAGTCACAGAGAGCTTCTGAAATTTATACCTTAATTGTGTACATTGGATTATGACCTTTTGATATCTTTATAATGAGTAACTATAGAATGTGACTGAAATGTAGTCTTTGAAACTTGGCCAACAACAATTGGTCTCTCTCTTTTCCAAAGAAATTTTACTTTAATGTTTATGTGCCAAATACCCATTTTCAGGGATGATTTCTTGCTGTGAGAGTTAGAGATGCAGAATTTCAGTTTATAATACAAATTTCACTCAACTATTCAGCAATGGTACTGACTTCTAATAATAATCAGAAGTTCATATTTGCCACACAGTATCTCTACATATAAAGTACTTTATTCTTAATAGAATCATAGAATCATTCATGTTGGAAAAGACCTTTGAGTTCCTTGGGTCCAACAATACACCCAACACTGTGAAGTCCATGACTAAACCATGTCCCTAAGCACCACATCTACAAATAATTGAAAAGTACCTTCATTAATCCTTCTCATAGTACATAGGAATACGTAAAATAAAAAGCATGAAGTGATACAAACATGATGCAAACTACTTATTCTCAAATATGTAAGCAAAGTCTGCAGCTGAATCAAACAAGAGCAGAATATCATTGTAGGGTAATATGGAAATAAAATTGTGAGGGCATCAAAAGCTAAAGTATTTCTTGTGCAATAAAATATTCATCATTCTAATATTTCATCCCCAAAGGGTGTAAAAGCAAGTGGAACAAAAGTGGAGTGTATCTTCCTTATATTTTCTACAAGTATTAGCAGTACAGAAGTGGTAATTGCTGTATTACTGTCTATAACTATTAATATTTATATCTATATATGCCCAGAAGAAGATCACAGTAAAGGCAGCACATGAAGTGTAATCATAGAACTACTCCTTTTCCCCCCTTTAATTCTTACAGATTGGCTTTTACTGGATATAATACCTATAATATGGCTACAAGTAAAACTATGTATATACTATATTGTAAATGTTACAAGTTAGAGAGTACATTGAAAAACTAGTATGGAGGTAATTATTTATATAGCTGTTCTACCTTTAGATAAAGAAAATTACTCTTTTTCCCCCCTTTTATTGTATAATAGTAAAGGCAATAAATAAAGCTAAGTCAGTATTTATACAACATTGATTTATGTTCCTAGATACCTAGAGCAAGCCAGAGCTTGCCTTCTGCCTAATTTAGTAATCAGTATTATCACTATCCTTATAAAAGTCTAATTCCATTTGGATTCCTACTATTCTTCCCTTTAAAATTAGTTCAAAAGTATTTTTACAATCCCAAAACTTGGTGCTATTTCAATTGCATGGAAAATGTTTCTGTTCTGTGAAGACCAACAAGAATTCTGAATCTAACTTACTCCAGTCAGTTAAATGAAACTGTGATTACTGTTGCAATAGTAAAATGTTTAAAAGAAATTAGACAAAACAGAACCCTAGGTCCTTCTTTAAATTTACTTAACTTGGCACCTATTAAAATCTTTCATTTCCTTCATGGTTTTTTATTAGTATATTAAGTAAATTCTAAAGTACAGCTTAAAAGTGCCATGTAGTGTATAAATACATATCTCTTTGGAAAGGATAAAAGCCGTATGCCAAGGACGAACAAAGGAATAAAATACATCACAAGAAAGACTGAATGTATATTTATTTTTTACTATCAACTGGAGAGACTACACTTGTAGCTTTAGAAGAAAAGTAAAAATGTTGCAATCCTTCACATAACTTCCACTTCTCAGCATGAGAATTTCAATGATTATGATTTTTCTTTATAGCTAAAAGCCACCAAATTCAGTCAGTTACTAGCAGGGATATAGTAATAAGAACCAACACAGTAGACAGACAGTAAGACAGAAACAAAGAAACTAGAATATTTATACAAGCTAGACAATTCAAGCTAGTTTCTTACAGTTTTGTCTGTGGTTGACTGACTAGAGTGACTAAGACAGTATAAGTTTTCCCAGAAAGCTTTCAAGCATTTTCCCTGGGACACTTACAAGAGCCTTCTCTCTCCTCTGACAAAATAGTTATTTCTCTGATTTTTTTGAGACTTGAGACTTCTTTTCTTCTTTTGTAATTGGTTAGACTATTTTCATAAGTCTTGTGTTGAACTCATGAGGCCTCAGGGCAGAGGCTCCTCAGGCTTGTTCTGCCAGAGCTGTTCTTGACCTGCCTGAGGCTGGACAATTTTCCAGAGCAAACCACCAAGGGATGGGATCAGTTTAGTTTTCTAGGTGAACAGTATTGAATAGGGCTGACTGTCCCTATACTTTATTTCTTGTTTTGGGGATATTTGTTACACTACATAGTCTATGTAGGGCAGTCCCGTGGCGTAGTGGAGAGCACTCCGGTGTGCGGCTCACAAGGTCACGAGTTCGAGTCTCTAAGTACAGACCGCCCCGGCAGTTAAATGCCTCCCTGCCATCTGATCCCATCAGATCTCATATACAAAGCAGGGTCAGCCCCGGTTAGTACCGGGTGCTGTAGATAGTCCTAAGGAGACTTCACTGTCACTGTCCAAGCTTGCTCGGCCATGGCAAATGAACCTCTTAGGACTTAAACGGTGGGGCCAGTTCTGTGCACGCTGTGCCTCACCTAAAAAATCCACTGCGCAGGCTTGGAGGGCACATGTGGGGTGAGCCCTTCCCAAATCTTCGTTCGTGAGGATTGGCCATTATTATTATTAGTCTATAGGGTTGTAATTTTACCTGGATTCTTGTCTTCTTGATTCTTGAACTCACAACCCACCCATTCTACCCACCTATCTAGTGGGCTGAAGTAATCCCAGAGGAGGACTTTTGACTGTTATTGATGTTATAAATAAACTCGGGGGGAAAAAAAAAAAGAGTAAAAAAAGTACTTGGGGAAACCCCAAATAAACAAATAATTGAAAATAAACAAAAAACTTTCTCCAAACATGACAAGCAGTTGCATCCATGTTTTCATGAGTCAGGAAATTCAAGGAAGGTAAAGAGATATCTGAAAAATATTGGGCTGAAAGATCTTATAAAGATATAAAAAGCAGTTGAATTGCTTCTAGACTTAGAAAGGAAAAGAGAATAGCAACAGGTCTTCAGAAGGGATGGACTAAAAGACACTAATGGAACACAGTACCTGGAAACATAGCTTACTACATTTAATGAGGAAAGAATTAGCACAGATTAGGTTGGCCCCCCACCTTAATAACTTGATTTTCAGAAATGAAGCAAATAGTTTTATAGGTAACATTCTGTTAGAGTATGCATGGAGTGATGAGAAAATATGTTGCACTTTGTTAATGAAAGAGAAAAAACTGGGATCTCAGTAAATATGGCCATGTTAGTAGAATTTTAACAATATATTAAGTTGTAAAACTATCTTGAAGGAAAGATAAATATAGAAAGTTTAATTGGTATGGCTTAAAAATGGACCATGATATTTAAATTAATTTTAAATATATATCTATAGCATTTCTGAGGGAAAAAAAATAGCTAGATGAAAATCCATAGAACAGGACTGTATACACAATCTAAGAACTCTGAAAATATCTTGAAAGCATTTCATAATATATCTAACTAGTCACATATATTTAGGCATAGATAAAATAATATACCTTTTGGTATATCTACTTACCAATTTAATATATGTGGTAAAATAATCTACACCTACCCACTCATAGCCAAATTCATAATTTGTCATTTCAAACTCCAAGTATGGTGCAGTCAATACACTGTAAACTATCCGCAATAAAAAAGGATGAACATGCATAAAGACACAAATCAAAGTAAGGTTATCCTCAGGATAGAAATGGTTCTATTCAGGATCTTTTCTACTTACACTCTTTACGATTTATTATAATCATCTTGTATGGCAGAACACAGCAGAGTTTCTATGCTGTACTTAAAGCTGACGTTCTGTTTTCACCATCGTGCTTTTCTTTTTTATTGATTTTAGCTTCACTGTTATATTCATCTTTTTCTAAAATTAGGCCCATATATTTTCATCTTTATAGTCTTCATCCTACTTCTCATCCTCCCTACACATCCTTCTAAATCAGTTTACTAGTGCTTAGCAGTAAAATGGATGTTTATCATGAATTGGCTTAGCATTTACTGTTGTTGAGATTGTACACGGAGAAAAAGGAGGTGAAGCAGTTTTCAACACAGCTATTATAGAGTTAAAAAGATATACTAAAACGTATTCAAAAGTGAGATTTTTTCAGTTCTTTTACTTTTGAGCACATGAATATAATGGAATCAAAGTCCTCATATGCTTAACACAATTCTGTTTATATGAAGATATATCTACTTCCTCTCCAGGGAAATCTATAAGAATCAATTAAAGACATATTTTGATTAGTTCCACTAGGATGATGAAAAATGGCAAAAAAGAAAAAAGAATAGAAGCTTATGCACAATAAAATCATTATTCAATTGCTCACCCAAGAAATAAGAAGCTTCAAATCTGAGGTTTTTCTCAGTCCAGTACTCATTCCAGGAGTGTTTGCCTAACCATGGGGCTAAGTGATGTGCACAATTTGAGTGCTTCCATTCTTGCTATTCAAATTAAGCCCATCGCTAACCAGGAATACCCAAATACTGGAAGTAAAGGGAGTCCTGTAAGTGAAAAACTGACCTCAACATATTAGACAGATGGAAGTATAGGAACAGGTAGATTCTAAGTGAAAGAATATTCAAGAATCAAGGTAAAATAATAACCCAACATAGCGATGACTATGCATAAAAGAAATCTTAAAAAATAAAGTCCAATAGCAGTCATTTAATGCCACAGAGAGAGAGAGAATTAAACCCCCAGAGTACATCCCATCTTTGTTTATTCTGGAGACTTATCAAGATTTCATCTGAAGCATTATGCCTAAAACCAACACCTCAGGTTCCTGTAAGAGGTTTTGTGAGAAACCTAGTGCTATTCAAAGGTATAATGACCTTAGAACCACCTGAAGAGCCACTTAGGCCACTTGCAGCTCATGATTCGGGAGTCCTGAAGTGCTATATTGTCCCAATGTTCCTCTATTCAGGTTGGTGAACCCCTACTCTGGGAAGCCAGACAACTACATTTCTGAGGTGGGTTGACTGACTCCTAACTGGTTTTCTATCTCTCCAGGATTTTTAGGTATCCTAATTAAAAACAGTCTGAACATATCTTTGCTTTATGGTGTTTTGACACCAGCTGGCAACTAAACATGACTGATACCCAACAAGTTCATGAGCAGCAGCCTCCTCGCCAACTTTCCTACCATCTTTATATGCTGAACATGACGCTATATGTCAGGGAATATCCCTTTGGTCAGCTGGGATCAGTTATTTCATTTGTGTCACCTCCCAGTTCCTTGCACACCCCCAGAATCTCTAGTGGGATGGGGAGAGGAGCAAGAAAGTCTTAATGCTATGTAAGCACTGCCCAGAACCCAGAAATAATGAAAATAACCCTATATTACCAACACTGTTCCCAGCACAAATCCAAAACACAGCCACTTACTGATTGTGAAAAAATTAACTCTATCCCGCCAAAACCAGCATAGTTTAAAGGATTCACATGTAAGGTGAAACAGCAAGAGACACACAAGGAAAATAAAACACTTTGAATTTTGGGTGTGATGCCAGGAAAGCTTACCCTTTTTTTGTGAGTTTGCTCTTTTATATGGCTCATCTATTAAAATTATAATTTCTGTGGGTATACGAGTAATTTTAACTAAGGTTCATGTTGCCAGATATGCTGTTATATTTAAGCTGGGCATTGCAGGGATTTTTTTTTTTTTACAACTTTTAATAGTATTACACTTAAAAAGCAATAACATATTGAAGCAATAATGTTTTGATGTCATGAATATCCTCAAGTGCCTCACTTCCAGTTAAATGTGTCAGACATCTGCTGCGCATTTTGCCCATGTTTTCTCTGCAGTACCTAATCTTTACAGACACTGAGAGTTTGTGGCTAAACATCCTCTAACATGATGCTTAAACAATTTGTTGTAATCTGTGAACATTTATTTATTTATTTATATTAGACTAAGAAGATTGTAATTGAGCAATAAATCTTTACAATGGAATAAGACTCAGTGGAGACTGGGCAAGGAAATGTGGTCATGAAGGTCAGGAAATATGCAGCATGTGATTCACCAGAGCTATTATAATGAAAGTTGATTTTATCCCAACATAAAATGTATCAGAATATGACTTTTATTTTAGGTAGAAAGATATGGCAGTTGAGTAGATCATCCAGTGGTGTAAATATTTCTTTTTGTGCTTGTTAAGAATGAGAATTAGTTGACCTGCACTTTGGAGAGAGAACATGTGGTTCAGTCTAATACTGAGTATAGAATCTGAATAAATAACAAAAGAGTTTTTAAGGCAGCAAGGAGGCTGAGATGTCAACTCATGTTTTCCTTTACAGCATTATGGACATCCAGTGTTGTGACCGTGGGTACATAACAGAGACTGATAACAGAGATCACATTGGTTTTGTGACTGAACTGTGTATTACCACCACTATGTTTTGTTGAGTTGTATCTTACACTGTTGTTATGTTTTCAGTACATTTTGTATCATTCTGAATAAATCAGAAATTGTGTGTGCATCAAAGATCCTGAATTAAGTAAATTTGATGTTAAACATTGAACCCTCCATGCATGGAATATCTAAGAGTCAGCTCAGAAACTATTGGTCTGTGACAAAGATCTAGAAACCTTATTTCCCTTTATTGAACTGAATATTTTATATTATGTAAATCAAAACATTTATTATTGTACTCTTCTCTAACGTCAAAGGCCTTTTTCCTCATTGTCTCAATCTTTTTCTCTGAGTCACAGTATTTTGCAACAGAAGTGAGTACCTCTGTTGATTCTAGCTATGTTTTGTCCTGAACATTGTGCTCTGTGTGTGGGGTGAGATATTAACAAATCCAGAGGATCAATCTCTTATGGGAGTTATCCCTAACTCTCAAACTGCCTATAAGATATGATAGCTGTCAGTATAAAAAAAGCTGCAAGGTAGCATGCAAGACTAAAATATTAGATAAGTCAAAAGGCTTTTGTCTAGAAGTAGTAAATGTTTTAGATAAAGTAAGGTTTCTTATATCAGTCTTGTGATTTTAGAAGCTTTCACTTTGTCTATGGTGGTTTTGTTTTTTTATATCACCATGCTATTTAGGACTTCTCTTCAATGCTCCAGGAATGTTTTATTCTTCTCAAAGTTTCCCTACAGTGACACTTCCTGTATTTTGTTTAGTCGTTGTTTTTTTTTTTCCTCAACTATTAGTCAAATCCCTCATGAATCTTAGAAGTTTTTCTTCTTCATAAAGTTACTACAACCTACCGATCTGCCTGTTTAATTTAGTAACTTTTAGATGTTGCTTCAAGAAAAAAAAAAAATCAACCTTTAGTGATTTGTTCTATGAATGATAGCATTATTAGAATAAGCATTCTAGAATAATAATGCTATTATCGTGTTATACCAGCAGAAAACTTAAAAATGCATGTACCATGGATTTTACAATTCTTAAATATTAAAATGACCAGAAAATCTGCGTATCTGTATTTTATAACATCTAGACATGTTAAAAGGAAATTACTTTGAAAGCCCTTAAAGCACTACTTTTAAAGAGCCCTTTGAGCTGTCTCCTTCTCAATAGGAAGAAAAAAGAAATGCACTTCAAGGTATTAGTTAAATATGTTGTGCCATATTTTTAACATGAGTGTTATATTTAGAAATATGTTCCTAGAGTTGCCAAGGTTTTGAATATGTTTAACAAATCAGCCTAAGACAAGAATAGAAACCAATATTGAAACTTTTCAGCTAGTAAGTCTTTTCCTGATGACGTCTGGTGTGAAAAGAATATGACAATTTAAAAATTGAAGAAAATAGATATATTTTGGTGGCTTCTGACTTGGAGCTTTGGTGATGAACATTCCCTTATTGGGAATTTTAATTACTTGAAAAAATTACTCTCAACCTTAGGAGTTCAAATACTTCAGCTATTGGACAAAAACCTTTGTAAGGGGTGCATTTATTTGTGAAAATTTGTTAATCCTTCAATTTTATGTTTTGACTTTATCCACACCTCTGATACCACCACCTTTATCCATACATGTCTGGTGCTATTTTAGATTCCCTCTATTCAATACATAAATAAGCAAGAATCAAAATTACCTACAGATAATATTGTCTGCAGCTCAAAAATATTTATTTTTTAGATAAATTCAAACTCAGAGACATCTTAATTTCATTTGAGATGAAAGTTTAAAAAAATCTGTGGTGGCTTTGTGTGCCTTAGTTATGAGTACCTGGTTGGACACCTGGGAATTTTTTCATTTTCATGTGATATGTATTGAAAAAATAGGTCACCTGGAATACCTGTTTCTGATGTTCACTAAAATAGCATGAAGGATGAAGGGAACACAGAACACTTATTTCACTAAAATGCTACATATCAAAATATTCTAATGGTTTTATACATATACTATAGAAAAATAATATTTATTATATATCACATACTGATAATAGATATTTATATATGCCAGGGCTGGGTGGAGGGGCAAAAACAGACCCAAAATTAAACCCAGAGATGAGTTCTTAACAACTCTATATCTATCTAATATATCAGGGGTTGGTGGCAGAAACTGAGTTCTGACTGTACTGAAAATCAGAAGTATTATTTATCAACTAGTTACTTAGGAAAAGGGAAGACTGGACCGGCACTACAGATCTTTTGTACACACTTCTCATTTAAACTCCTGGATTTAAAAAAAAAAAAAAAAAAGTCAAACTACTATATCAAAAAGTAGGGTGTTTTTTGTGAATTTCCCTCTACCTTGGCCCTCTGAGAAGCAGATACTTCAAGTCGTGATTCAGGTACTTAGGCCTTGGACAGTACTGGAGTTTAATGCACATCTTTTTCTCTATTGAGTACTTATGGATTGTTCCTCACTGGTGAATTTTTTATATCATCTTTTCAGGGCAGCTATTTCTTCCAGTTCCCACGACCTGATTCCATTCATTGAATTACAGGTTCCATATTGTGATTTAGGGATCAGTCACTTCACTCATAACTTCAAAGCATCTAGTTTTGGTTATAACATCTGGAAGTGTCAATAGATCTCAACAGCTATATATACAAAAAAATGGGAACTAGCTATAAAATAAAACATGATGTAATGAAAAAGTCTCTGCTATTCGTCCCGACAATCTTGAGGGAAAATAAAAGAGCAATTGAGAAGAAATATAGACAGAATATTGGAAATTCAGCTGTGATTGTCTAAGAAGTGTTCTCCATTACAATTTAACAAATTTTTAATTAATTAAATGTTCTTGCATAAAGATATCAAATTACATATTCAAATTTAGAGATACCACAGTTTAACTAATGTGTCAAAGAACCCCATTTCAAATAATAGCAGTAATTTTCAGTTCATTGATGAGCACTGTGTTTTTAGAACCATTGTACTTCTACAGTAACGTGCTGTAGAGAAAGGTTGATGTAAACCAAAGAGGTATATAATTAGGTTTAGTAATTCATTTCAGTGTATAGAAACGAACTTTTAATTATTCTGGACATTTTCAAGACAATCCCCATGTCTGTATGTAAGGATGTGAACCAGCTGTATTCAGTATCCTTGTTAGATTACCTGCCTATTCTTCTACAGCTATAGAAACCAAATTTAGTCTCTTAACTACGTTTGAAATTCCCTTTCCCTTTCTGGATGATAAAGAATAATTTATATTTCACACTGTATTTTGTTATTTTCCAGGGTCTGAGTTCCTATAATGTCGTGGTCTCTTGAGAAAGCTCAGACCATGCTTACATAGCTAGGATACAGTAAAGGTTACTGTTACAGTCCTATGGGTTATTTGGCTGCACTTGTATGAAAATACAGTTTTTTTAATTCTGAAATGGGTTTATGCTAGAACTTGGCCTGTCTTTAGCTGATCAAGGTGACAAGAGTAGATATTTGTCCATTTCCTGCCAACTCTGTGTGCAGTAGTGGAGACAATTCCTAAAATTATAGTGGATTTGTTAGTTTTGTCTAGAGAATCTGGAACATCAGTCAAGAAGGACAGGCTTATAATTGTTTTATTGGGCTAGATACAATAAATAACTTAAGCCCTTCATTAGAGATTTAGGCAGAAATTAGATCTGCCAGAAGCTAGTCAGAAGCTGCAAGCCTACATCTGAAGTTGTGAACTGCTCAGGATCAAGTCTGTTGGTAACAAGTCTGCTTCATCCTGCTAGGGGAATAGTGGCAGTAACTGCATCCCATCTCCCCCACTCCACACACATACATGCACACACACACAGAGTGCAGCAATAAGGTGTTGTAAATTAGAAATGCAGAACTGCATCCATATTACAGAATAACTGAGAGCCCTGTAGCAAATTTCATTGTTCAGCCAAGGAAGGATTTCATAATTCAGCCATTTTCAGGCTAGTGTCAAAAATGGGTGATTTAGATTGCTTAAAGAACCACTGTCAAAGTTATTAGCAGAAGTTGTTTCAAGATAATGATGCAAAAGTGCATTTTTAGAAAGTTTGCTGGCAAGGGTCACTCTACTGCTGCATGGCACAATCATTTGAATGATGATTCAAAGTTATTAAGGCACAGGTGGAAGTTACCACACTACAAGGTTATCAGTGATATTGGTTGCTTACCAAAGGCCTATCATTGGTGTCCCAGCTCATGGGGAGATCACTATTATGCAGCCATGCTGCCTAGAATCAAGAGCTTGAACAAGGCTCACTCAGGCTGTCATATTTAAGAGATAAAGTAATTCAGTCACAGTAAAAGTATATATGATGGGAAAGACAAGTATGTGATCCCTTGCATCCATAACTTTCTTTGTTCCTAGGGAAATGGGATTTAGAAAAGTCACATGCTATTCGTGTACTGTTCACATGGTCACTTTTCAAGCTAATACAAATCCATGCTCACTGTATCACTTAGGTCCTTTCTGCGTTTTCAGAGAACAGATTGAAACTAGAGGAGTTCTTGGTTCAGCTATGGCTCAGACCTTTACCTCCTTTGGAACCTGTACCAAATTATTGCTTGGTTAAGGAGTTGAGTGCATCCGTCACAGATAACAATACAAGCAATTGACCTATGCAACACATAGGAACTGATTCTAAAAATTATAAAAGTTCAAAAATCATCACTGTATTGTACAGTTGATTGAATTACCACTTGACATTAAAATTAAAGGACATAGTTAATTTCTATCTGACCCATGACATTGGAAAAATTAGAAGTACAACTACAAAGAGAAAAAACCCATTAATTTAGACTTGATTTTACTGCATGTGTGTGGTTTGTCTGAAAAGGAATATTTAGGACATTGAAATATTCAATCATGTCCCTTAAGATTAAAATTAAACTTTGTTCAGTACCCTTTACATGTAATCTAAGAAGCAGTTAAGAGGAATCTTAGGTCCTCTCATTTGCTCTCTCCTATCATGTATTTTCAGATGTTCAATGTCATATTATCAGTACATACCACTAAAACCTTATCATTAAAATGAATAAAATAACATTTGAAATGGTATTTTGAATTTTCAAAATGAAACTGCAAATGTTTAAAACTCAGGGATTTCCATTATATTTCATGATAACTTTTTAAACAATGGCATGATTTTACAGAGGAAAAAACATCGTAGTTTCATTGAATCAGCATTGATGGGTAAAACAGCTTTTTTGAAATTTATTGCAATAAACTCTGCTATATGCACACCTATAACCAAGTCATCACTCACATCCATGCCTGACAGATGCACCTCCCAGGTTTGCCCACTTCAGTCTCCTCAGCTATGAAGTATGTAATGTGTGTCTGTACCAGTAATTCAGTGTACAAGTGTTCTTTTTCAGTGCAAGTTTATACTCAATCTATAACCATTGTCCTGAAGCAAACACTTGGAAGCACTCCTGATGATACATACAGAATAGTTTTGCTCCCTGTGGATACAATAATGAATCTAGACACCTCAGTACCACCAACAGTGGCACCTTCTGCATAGACAGAAGGTCGTCCAGAAAGCCTTCAATCTCTACACTTGATGGAAGTGGCCACCAATGGTACAGATGCAATGTAGACTGATAGAGGTGGATTCAAAGTTTGTTTAACTAGAAGCTACTTTGTTAATCTTGTATCCTCACATCACTGAACTAATGTCTCAGTGCTATCTACTGTACTCAGGGACACTTTTTTTCTGTATCACTCCATAGTTACTGTTGGGGTTTGATATAGCTCTGGTTTTATTGTAAGCCCAGATATGGCCAAAGATCACTTTTACACAGTAAGAGCACAGTTAAAACTTTTCCCTCTCTCTCTCTCTCTCTCTCAGTCCCTTTTGTATGGAAAATTTCTGACAATAAATGGTCTACATAACTGGATTAATGACAATGTAACCTGTAAGTCTCTTTTTCCAAGTCTACATGGTATTTGGGGCTTGGAAATAAGATGGTAACATTCATGTCCCCATCTTTCTGTTGAGTAGAAACTAATTTTTACAACATTAGATGATTTTATGCCAATCCTCCAGGAAAAAATATAGCTTATGTCATTGTACAGGGTGCATCTGTCATCGGTAGACATTATCAGGACAGAACTGAGGCTGATAGCAACATGAGATTGAGAGCTGGGAGTGGTGGGGTCTCCTCTGGGGTCTGTCAGGGCAGGGTCTGGCAGCAAGGGCCTATTCCACCACTCCAGCCAGGAGAAGGGCAGACAGATGGCACTAGATCAGTCCAAGTCCCATGACATGATCCTCAATCCCACCTGTGGGCCAAGGATGGGTCAGGAAATGAGCCCACAGGTGGGACTGAGGATCATGTTTGGTGAGTGGAACCAGGGTTAGACACAGCCCCATAATGTCTGGGCAGGGGCATGGGGAACAGGATGGGCCAAGACCATGCAATGATATCAGCCCACTGGTCAGGGTCAAGGTCAGACAGAGCTCAGTTTCTTCGAAGATCCACGATTTAAGATATTTTCAGCTGAAGCTGAAATAGTTATCTGCTCTTTCACATACTAATTCTTGGACTTTCCATAAAATATATTTGCCCTGCAAAATATTCACAGGTCACAGATCTCTATCAATAGTCACCAAATATGGAAATTTAGTTGACCATATGTAGATATTCATATATATCCTAAAATTTGTGTCTATGTTGTTTATTTTTAACTTCAATCTGCTATGTAGTGTCCATCTCCTTGAAATAAGTCACATGTCCAGACTGTCAGTAAGAGGTCATGGCAACTGTCACTTGCTCTCCATATCCATATGAATCTTCTGCTTCAATCAACTCTGTAGACTGCAAACATCTGGCAAGCAGCAGAGCATAGTGTGTCTTTCTGTCAGCTGTTGGAAACATAAATTATCCAGGCTTCTGTAATTTTCTTGGTAGAATGGGGGTATTTTTGTATTCTTTAAACTATGTTAGTCCCAGGTTATGCAATATTTTTATAAATCTGTGTTGTTAGAATTACTCATAGGTGGCTTTGAAGACAAACTGAAATCAAGCAGGTCACTGATCTATTGTTTGAAAGTTGTAGGTTAGTTCCAGATACAGTTTTTATTGGCTAGCAGCAGCCTTCTGCAAAGTATATTTAACTATGTGATTGTTTTGGCGCATAGTGACAATCATGCTCAGTATGTGAAATATTTTCATCCTCAAGCCATGAATATGTAGTTTTTCTATTTTTTTCTTTTTTCTTTTTTTTTTTCCCCCAGAACCCTGAAACTCATGTTCATTTATTGAGTATTTTTGTATCTGACATTATTGCTATTTTTCCAAGCACTGGTTTTTGAGGAACTGAACTCAGTTTAAGTAGTTTTGTGTTGTTGTCTTTTTTTGAATTAGTTTCAACCTACAGATGTGTTCTGTAGTACTTGCTGTTTTCATGCTTTCCCAGGGTAGTTCATTACTTTGTGTTTGTTTGGTTTTTTTTCTTTTTTTTTTTTTTTGTGTGTGTGTGTGTATGTGTGTGTAGAAGTAAATCATAGGCTGCTCAAGTTCACACATTAGAATATATTCAGAATTTTAAATGTTACATATGGTTGTGAACACTGTAACAGAAGCATCTGTTCTCTCTTCTAGTCTTTTTTACTGTCTTTTATGCCACATTTAAAAATGCACCAAAAAACCTCCAAATTTTTTGTCTGTATCATCTTTATGCAATGAGTCACAGAATTTATCAAAATAATTTCATCAACAATTTCAGTGTCTGAGGAATTATTTTTTGGTAGATGCCTCATGTAGTGTATTCTCTATTTCAGTCATGAATCTCACAGCCTACAATAAAGTACTTAACATTACTTTTCTTCCCCTGGCATATACTCTGAAAGTGGGATGCAGCACTTGAGCCTGATTGATAGTTCTTTGAATATAAAGATCATCCAATTATGAAGACTTTAGGAATCTGGAATATAAGCTGTTCCACACTTTTAACTCTAAGAATATGTCAACTCTCCCTGGAAACAGCTGTTTTTGAGCTTTGTTCTCCTTTTTGCACATTTTCCCTCCTCTTCCTCTTTCTTTTTCCTCTTCTTTTCTTGGTGTAAATAATAATAAATTTTTACCTTTTTTGTCTAACAAATTACTTCTTTATAAAACTCAAATTTTTCTTATGCAAGTCTTTTCATTTGTGGATTTTTTGTTTGTGGGATTTTTTTTAATGATAATGCACCATACATATGACAACATTCTTTTTTCCTTCTGTTTATAGAAGATGATTTGTTTGCTTAGTGTACTGTCTTGCACTGAGATTAACTATGTTGACAGTGTCTACCTGATTTTAAATAATGTTTACTGAGTAATATAAAAGTTTTCTGGGTCCTAAACTTAAAACAGTTTCTTTAATAATTGTTGTCATTAGACATATTACACATCTGACTCTTTTGGGCCACATAACTTACTGACTTGTTATTACCCACTACAAATCTTTCCTTTTTGTAGTCTACAGGCTTCCTTCCAGATTCCACAGAGACTGCTGCAGATGAACTTTTAAACAACCTGCCCTGAGCTTCCTAAATCAGTAAGTCAGTAAATTGTGAATCACTGTGTCTCAACAGCTCACCTATTCAGACTAATCTTTCCACTTATGACCAGTTCTCTGTTTCTATACACTCTGATGAGGACTGGAGGCTGAGACAACATAAGTTGCCTAGTGCAAAGTTCTCACTGAGAGCAATTTCCCCATTGGGCAACTATAAGACACGTAGTAAAAGGTCACAGCAAATAATTATTCATAGGAAGCTCCTTCACCTGATTGTCATCAATATCATTTAGACCTGAAATTAGAAGCTGGTGAAAATTATGACAATAAAAATGATATATGAGTCTTCTGTCATGAGTGTTTGTTACTTCTGACCTGGTTTTGTCTCTTGAAATATACAGTTTCTCAGCTAGATGGTAATTACAGTATCTCACTATTTAACATCACTTGTAAATGTTATTAATTCTTCAGCAGTTAGACGCGTTAGGATAGAGACACAATTTTCTGAGCTAGTGGCCACTGCTGAACCACAATTCAGTGTGAGAGGATAGTGACTGTAAAAGTGATTGGAGTTCACCTTTTAGATGTTATGGTGGCTTTTCCTTTTGATTATGGTTAAAGAAAGAAGAAAGTCAAATTGTGTTGTATGTAGCAGTATTTGCATGAGTTTGAGAAACTAATGTGCATGTGAAGTTAGCCTTAAACTAGTAAGAGGATTGTAAAGCACTCGTCAGAGCAGCAGCCAAATAGTCAGCATGGTTCAGAAGGATAACTCAAGGCTTCACTAAAACCAAGTTCATTCAAATTTGATTTTCTCAGCTAAAAAATACTTGTGAAGCTTCTCACGCTTTTCACCTTTGGAATGAGGAATCAGCCACACAGTGTTTTGAAAGCTATTAAACTTCTACAGGTGCTTTGAAATCTTGGAAGTAGATGCACCCACACTGCTTTTCCATCTGCTAAATGTTTACCAGGAAAA
Source organism: Sakesphorus luctuosus (assembly GCA_013396695.1). Lineage (NCBI taxonomy): Eukaryota > Metazoa > Chordata > Aves > Passeriformes > Thamnophilidae > Sakesphorus > Sakesphorus luctuosus. Next base: position 24,147 of record VWZD01005816.1, read on the forward strand.
CTTTAGCCCAATTCATTAGCACACATAGCTGAAGTTAGAGAGTGCATGGTTGAAGATCATGCTGCTATAGACTGAGCCCTGCCTCCTCTTACTTTGTCTTCCTTTACCATTTTGTTGTTGTAGGTTTAGAAAATTATTCTGGTGATATAACAGATTGTTGCCATGACATCCTTATTAGTTGTACTGCAGAGGAATTAGAAGAAAATAACAGCCCTGCAACTCTTCTCATTGCAATGTAGTAATCCTCTCATTGTCTTTACTCTAAAGCAATGATAAAAATGTGAGAAGGGACTTCAATTTTTCCATGCTAGACTTCAGACTCATATTATACTTTATATTTTGTGTTTGCTGCTTCTAATTTAGCTCTCTAGTAGTGGCACAGCTGAGCCTCCACTCACTGCACATATTTGAGCATCAATGTATTTTATACTTTATGCTGCTATTGACTACAGCTCACATCCCTTTTCCCTCCCAGCTGTGTGTTCAGGGCTTAAAGAGCTTTTCACAATGCTTTACTTGAGCAGAGGAATAATAGACCACATTTTTCAACCTTTTCTCAAGTGCTTACTGTTTGTTGCCCGCTACTTGCAGTTTTTGCATGTTGTGGCTACTATCTTATTAAGAAAACCTTTATCACATAGAAATTAAAAACAAAAATACCAAAACCACAGCTCTGCAATGCAGAATGATTCAGGCATGGTGAGGAGGTGGTAAAAAATACCTAGTATTCTCTGTACGTATGTCCTTCACATTAGTAGGTGGAACATTTTTCCACTATATTTTATGATATTTAATCACATTAGTCAGTGCAGCTGCGGCAATGTTAAATTCTGTGGCTGGGTGCTAGATAAAGGTTGTGTACTGCTGGGTTTCTGAAGCCAGGAAAATCCAAGGAAAAGCAGAAAGCCCAGCAAGAAACTGGCAACTTTCTGAGCAAGGCTGATACAACTTGGTTTTTGCCAGTCAGAGAGGTGAATTAGTCACCAACAACACTGAAAAAGCAGAAGTTTTGAATGCTTTCTTAATTTCTGTCTTTACAACCACTGTTGGGCCCCAGACCTTGGGAACAAATATACAAGTTTCTGCAAACACAGACTCACCATCTGTTGATATGTGAACTACTACAGAAGCTTGACCCTTACAAATTGATGGGCTGCAACAATGTGAACCCAAGAGAGCTGTTAAGAGAGTGTGATGATTTGAATGTTATTGATGTCTTAAACATTGTCAAAATTATAGAAAGACTTTTGTCAAACTGCAAGGAAGCAACTGCCTGTCCACCACCACGGAAGCATCCCTCTCCCAATGCCTCTAGACAGGAATTTGGACTGTGACTGGGGACTTGAAATAGCACTGTTGCCTAATCATCTCAGGGCAGAGGAGGGGTAAACAATGTTCAGGGAAGAATGTCTCTGTGTTAAGAATCTGCTCTAGCTGAGCTCAGTGGGTGGCAGGGGAGAAGAGTTTTGGGTGCGTGATGGTGAAATCTCTCCTTACCAAACCAAAAGGGTATCTCTCCCCCCACCCCCGCACTCCCCACCCTGGGAAGACCACATACACACAGAACATTCACATGAGAGGCAGCTGAGAAGGGGTCAGAAACCATCAAAGACCCCCAAAACGTCCCTTATCCCCCCTCCCCCCCATCATTCCTGAGGCCTTATTCTGCCAAAGGACTGCACGTGATCCGAGTGAGGCAACAAATCCATAGCATGTCACAAGAGACTGCAAAGCTTCCCCTCTATCCCAGGAGAAGTGCCTGCCATGTCCTGAATATATATTAACCAATGAGATTCTATATTTTGCAGGACTGTGGCAGAAATGAAAATTGTTGACATTTTGGTCTGTGTTTTNCTAGCTGAGCTCAGTGGGTGGCAGGGGAGAAGAGTTTTGGGTGCGTGATGGTGAAATCTCTCCTTACCAAACCAAAAGGGTATCTCTCCCCCCACCCCCGCACTCCCCACCCTGGGAAGACCACATACACACAGAACATTCACATGAGAGGCAGCTGAGAAGGGGTCAGAAACCATCAAAGACCCCCAAAACGTCCCTTATCCCCCCTCCCCCCCCTCCTTCCCGAGGCCTTATTNAAACGTCCCTTATCCCCCCTCCCCCCCATCATTCCTGAGGCCTTATTCTGCCAAAGGACTGCACGTGATCCGAGTGAGGCAACAAATCCATAGCATGTCACAAGAGACTGCAAAGCTTCCCCTCTATCCCAGGAGAAGTGCCTGCCATGTCCTGAATATATATTAACCAATGAGATTCTATATTTTGCAGGACTGTGGCAGAAATGAAAATTGTTGACATTTTGGTCTGTGTTTTGGCCGGCCATCTGGATAAAGCTTATGTTTTCCCTATCTTGTTGCTAGTAAGGAGCATAGATAAAGGAGAAACTTTGCCCTTGAAGACAGAGTTAACTATAAACTAAAAATAATTTTCCTCTTCTGGTTTGCTAGTTGCATTTAGAGGTCATTTGAAGGAGCAAATGAGGAAGAAGAAGAGGAAGGCTGTCCCTAGACTCATTTAATTGGTGACCCTTGGGCAATTATGCGCATGCTCAAGGACAGTCCAATGCCCACGCACATGTGCAGAGAGACTTTGAAACCAGAAGTTACAGTATCTCTTAGCAAAACTGTTTAGGAGGCCTTCATCTTAAAATCAATATCATCGCAAATGTTTGATTATTATGATAATATTCCATGTAAATATCCATGTTCCTTCTACCACTTGTAAAGTTTTTTTGAGGATATCAAAGATTACAAATAAATTTGTGTTATGGGTTTAGCCATGTGGGCCTAAATTTAGACTTTAAAGTTCAGATTAGGCCTAGAATTGTCAGCTGACTTGAGCTGGGCTGGTCTAGCTAACAGCTGACTTCTTCTAGCCAATAATATTGTATTCCATACCATACTACATCATCTCAAAAGAAGCAAAATCCAGTGTGTGGGAGTGGCTTGGGCAGTTGCTTCACAGCTGTGGTCCCAGCAAGATACACCATGCTGTCCCAGGAGGGATGGGGAGACCCAAGCCCACAGCATCGGCTCACCATAATGTTATCTTAGGGAAGTAAAATGTTTGTTCTTAGTTCTTCTCTTTGCTTAAGTCTGTCTTTGGGGAATTGACTTCTTTAGAATAATTCGTAGTTAGAATGGTAAAATTTGTGCTTACTGGGGAGTGGGAAGTTATTTCTTGTTATATATAACTTGTGTAAGTGTGTGTTATATTGTAAATTTCTCTTAATTTTCTCTTTTCTGTATAAACACATATAGTTAGTTTCAGCATAAACCTGGTTTAGAGGGTTTTTTTCTCTCCCTCTTCTTTTTCTCTTGGCTGGTTGGGGAGGGGAGGAACCCTTTTTTCTCTGTTCTTGGGCAGTTGGCGTTTTGTCAGCTCAACCCAAGACAATTTGTCTTCACACAACAGTTTGACAATAAAAAAGGAAAGAAAACATACTGGAACAATGACAACTGAGCAAAACAGTTTATGAAAAAGTTTTGAAAATATGTAGGATTTTTCTGGTTGGTTGGTTGGTTGGTTGGTTTGGTTTGGGTTACTTTCTTGGGTGAAAGGAGGGTGTTTTTTGTGTATGTGGGATGTTATTCCAAAGACAACACGGAGGCCAATGTATAACAACTTGAGAGGTCATTTGCGGTTTCAGGAGAGAAATAACTGTCTTCCAATGAACACTGGCAGATGAAGAGACTTTGCCACAAGGACTTTGGAAGGATATCCTACCCTCAGAGTTCATGAGAAGGTTCTGACTTATGTTCCCATAGAACTTTTGAGTTTGATTAATTTTGACATTTATAATGTTATTTAAAAAAAAATACCTGAAATGCCCAGAACTTTATTAACAAGAAGTTCAGCACAGGATGTTTGCTTGTCAGGAGTGGTAGGTTTTTTTACTTTAAAGGAGCCTGAAGAAAATGAAAAAATCATGTGCACCGTTATTCCATAATGGGAATGATAAAAAATTAAGATAGAAATACATAAGAAAGCCTTTCCTTTAGGAAGCTTGAAGGCCAGCTCTGAGTTCAGGTGAATAAGACAGTTGCCTTGGGAACAGACTGCTGGGGCAGCAAAACTGTTGCCTGCTTTCTCCTAACAGGCACCAAGAAACGATTTCTCTCTGTGTATCCCAGGCTGAGTGAGCTTGGGGTAGATAAACTGGCATCTCCTGATGAAGGAAGGAGAAAGAGGTGTGACCTTTCCCAACAATAGCAGTCATTGACCAATTTCCATAACTTCCCTGTAATGGTCACAAAGCAAGTCAAGTCTCCAGAGAATTTTCTCCTATCTGTTACCTTCCCCTTCTCCTTCTGAGAAAAAGCTGGTTCTTCATCTCCAGAATAGCAATGATAATTCTTCACAAACTTCTGAGGAGCCTTCAGCTAGTTTTCTGAAATAGTTATTACAGAAAAACAAAAAGAAAAAGGAATTTCAATTGTTAAATTAATATTGTGTCAATATAATAACTCTCTATTTAACAATAATCTAATCGAAGAAACTATAGGAGTACAGTGAATATCTCTATATAGGAAGAATGTAAAGTAACATATCTTCATGGATTTTTATTATATTTTTCTAAAATGTTTACAATAAAATAAAATCTGCTGGTTTAGCAAATCTGCTGGTTTGCCACATAGTGTACCAGAAGCAAGTCTGTCTTGAGAAGTCATAAACAAATCCCAAAGGTTAGCATTCTGTAGAATTGGGTGAAATTAGACAGCATTTCTACTAAACTGCATACCTTTTCCTAAAGGTGAACTGAGAAGGGTCACCTATGACCCCTGCAGCAAAGCAGCCTAAAAATTTCTTTTGAACTTCACCTTTTTCAGGCAGGAGGCAAATGAAATTATATTTCTGAATTTGATAAATATTTTCACATGTAAAAATACTACATTCCTGACACATATGTAGTTCAGGAATTGCATTTCTTTACTGACAGGTTCTAGAATTACCACAAAATTCATTTATCTAAAAAACAACAAAAACAGTTAGATGTTAGTGCAGCTTATTTCATTTGTATTAATTGTTCTATCTGATTCTGATTCCGCACTGGTTACTCTACATCGCAAAACCATAGAATCATGTAATATTCTCAGCTGGAGAGATCCACAAGGCTCATCAAAGTGACAAAATGTAACTAAATTTTCCAGGTGGGTGTAATTTTTTGCATTGCCCAAATGTCATACTAATTCTTTATTTTTTACAATGTTTAGAGAAAATAGCATTAAATCAAGTATGGAATACTAGTATAATAAGCTAAAGAAGACAGATAAACATACACACGGGCATAAATTAATTGGGCACAATTGATAAGAATGACTCAGCATCCTGGATAGCAGAAATTGTTCCATAATATGAGTGTTGCAGCTCAGTTATCTGCTTTCATTTCATCAACATTTGGAAACAGATCTTATTTTAGTAAATATGTTGCCCACGAATTGTATCAGCAAAATTTTGGTAACTTTTAAACATATTTTTATATGTATTCTGATATATAGGTGGCCTAAACTATGAATATAGCTAGGGATCATATTCACAAGTATCTTGAGAAAAGTGACATTTTACCAGAGAAATATTTTGCCTTAGATTTCTCCTTATGTTTTGTTCCAACAAAGTTTATTGGTTTCTCTTTTGAAACTTGGAAAAGACTGCTTCAGTTTTAAATCATCATAAACAGTTCAAGATAGCTGTCTGGTCTACATCTGACAATGATGTGAGCAATGTTGTATGTGTGCTAGAGGAAATAGATTAACCCAAAAATAGTTGGTGATGACAAAGAGTGTTGTAAATCAATCAAGCCTCCCTGGATTGTATACAGTACAGGTAGTTTCTTTATGACTGGAGGCAAAAGGATGAAAAAGGTGCAGCAGAAAAGGCACTAACCTTTCAGACAAAAAATGATAGGAAACACTGTGTCAGTTATCACAGAACTTAAGCTATGTCTCTTGTATATCTAGAATAGCACTTTGTTAAAGAAAAATATCCTCAAGCCTAATAACCTAGGAAATTCTAGAATTAGTGTTGCTTTTCAACACTGCACCTCCTTGTAACTTTGCAACTATATAAAAATTGTACAATTGCATCTTTTCCTTCCAGCCACTTCCTCTACCCCCAGGACTATCTCATGAAGTGTGTAAAATGGATGGTACTCAAGGGGGGGAAAAAAGAAAAGGGATTCAATATTTTATCTTTTTATTTTCCCTCTACAGATGTATATTTCATTTATTAGACTGTATTGAAGCCGTGTCCTCAGGACAGAGTTGCTACTTTTCATGTAGCTTTTTCTATCACAGCCATCACTATAGCAATGAAGTACTTCACATGCATGGAGGAACTTACTTCATGAATTTCTGGAGAAGTGAGGTTTATAGATGAAGTTCTGTATTTAAAAAGAGAAAAATGATAAATTAAATGAACACCTAAATTATGTTAGCTTTACCGAAACTTAATCAAATAAAGATTTTGCATTTCTTTTCAACTGAAATTTTAACATTATATCTTTAAAGAAATAAGATTTGAAAATTAGAGCTACTTAGTATGATTCTAAAGAATAGAATACTAAGAGTAGTCAGAAAACTGTAAAAATTAAAAGGAAAATTGAGCAGACATTACCAATTATGAGCAGATAGCAAAATTCTCAAAAGTCAAACTGAGTTATTTTTTGAAGATGAAAATAAAGTCAAAACTATTTGAATACTTGTGGTAATATAAATACAGTCGGAAAAGTAGCATAACTTCTATTTATGAAGTTAATAAAGGTTAAAATGGAGGAAAATATTACTGACCATAGACAGAAAAGGAATGAGAGTGAAAATGCCAAGTATTATCAATTAGTAAAGCTTAGAAATATTATAGACTCAGAATGACAGTGTCTCATCATATCCACTGCTGAATTCTGTCTAAGGAAGAAATCAGAATGGAAGGAACGTACTACAGGGATTCTTCAAAGATGGTTTAGGAGTAAATTTCATTTGGTATTTTTCTTATTAAATATAAAAAGTAGGAATGGCTGACTGAAATGTAAAGGCAGAGTGTAATCAATACCAAGTGTAACTCTGTTGCAATGTAGAAAAGAATATGATCGTTTTATGGTTAAAATATAAGAAATGGGTTAAACAGTTATTATCTGAAATAAAATGTCATAAAATTAGGCATTCATAAAAATAATGTAGATAGTTTTCTTGGAAATAATTAAGAATAAACAGACATGGAGGTAGATGCGACTTACAATGAGCCAACTTATAAACAAAAATGAGAAAAAGCCCATTAAATTTCATATTATGTATTTATTTCAGAAGAAGGAAGTTTCAGTTCAAGAAAATGAAGTGGATTTTCAGTGGTTTGAAACCTTTTCATTTAATTTCTCTCACTGAGTAGTTTTGAGTCTTCCCTAGGGAGAGCAGAAATTACCTATGTGCAGATATTATACTGTGTTCTAAAAATACCTTTTCTAGGAATTTGGAAACTATTCAATATCTTTTGGTATGCTTACTTTCAGGAAACTGAAACTTTCCGCTTTGAGGATTAGTCTGATACCTGCTTATATAAAGGATAGGAACAAGTTTATCTTTAAAATGGCAACTGGCAGATCTATGAATTATTTATTTTGAATAGAAACCTCCAAAAACATGGGATTAAGCTAGCTGGTTCTTCCAGTCCTTTATGTTGCTTCAGTTAAAATGAATTATTCCACTGACAAATGAAAGTAACTTTTCTTCTTAATCAGAATTTGATTACATTCCAATATCTTCTGATAAAAAAAAATGTTCTCAAGAAGTAATAGAACAATGGCACAAATCTTCAATTGCTAATAACCAGAGAGCAAGCAAAAAACAATGGGAATTCCATTAAATGAGTTCTAAGTCAGTATGAAATGCTTAATATCACTCAGAGCTAGTTTACAGCAAGTCATCAGTGCAGGCAAAATTGCATGTTGTTGTTAAGGAAGAGGAGCTAGAGGGTCTGTGTGATAACCTGCTTCTACCACAGGACGGGGCGACAGAGAAGGAAAGAGCTTGCAAAAGAACTAATGGGAGTACAGACTTCTGAAGGTGCAGGTTCAGTATCCCTATTGGCCTCAAGAAAGCATAAAGTTGACACATTGAATGGAAAGCTGATCTTAAGTACTCGCTACCACTGCATGACTGTATCCTCCCTTCTTGTGATTCTAGTGGAGACATCCTAAGGTTTGTTATGCCCTAATAATAACCTACTTTACTGTGCCTTTTTTTCCCTGATGGTACTATAGTTCAATGATGCTGATTTATATAATTTATAAAACAATTAATTTATGTTACACATAATATTATACATTGCATGCTACATTACGTGTATTATATTACATCATAATTATATTATTTCTAGATGTATTTACAGTAAATAAACATAATATAGCCCTGAATTTGCTATAGGAAAAATCATCCACATAAGTCTTTGAGAATTTGCTTTCCACAAAATTTGACCTGGACCATACTACAGCAAAAGTTTGTATTGTTCTACTGTAAAACTAAAATTTATCCTTCTAAAAGTTCTTTTTGCTGTGCCACAGTTGAGTACAAAATGGCAAAGAAAAATACCAACACTATTTCTAAAAACTTGTTCCATATATTCTACATGTTTATGATTGATAAATCAGTCTACTGAATTTGTGAGTCTGAATTCACGAAGATGGTTCTGAAGTTGGAAAGTACAGACTGCTATTGATTTCATGATTAACTTCATGTTCAGAATTGAACATCTCTGCTGTTTTGGGGATCTAGCATTTAAAAGCTATTAAACCTCATCCCCAATTTAACACATTCATGCAGATTTATCTCACTGAGGTCAAGATAAAATATTATAAATATCTTAAATGATGACCTATTTAATTATTAAAATAATGATGGAAGAGGTGTTTCACAGATATATTAAGACAAATGTGTAAATTTCAATAAGAAAATTCACTACACAAAATATATTTAAAAGATTTATAGAATTGATTGTGAAAACAGAAAAATATAAGATTTAGTCTAGTCTACCTCTTTTTACTAGAGATAAGAATAGTTTTTTTGGGTTCTGGTTTTACTTTGGAAGTGAATTTTTTTTTCTCTTTATTACAATAATTAGTAAATATAATAATGGTGTACAGTTTTTATGCATCCCAGAAAGCTTTTGCTTTTACAGCTCTTTCAGCAAATCTCTCTTCCTCATACTATTTACTTTACATAGGGAAAATATATTTATACCGAGATAAGATATATATAGATATATAGATATATAGATATATATATTCCTAATTGAATTTTTAGATCAGAAGGTTTTGATGTGATAAAATATCACCTCTAGGAACTAGCAATTTTTGTTAGGCAGCTATGTTTGGTAGTTTGGGTTTATATATATATCTATATATATCTATATCTATGTATCTATATATCTATATCAATATATCTATATATCTCTATCTATATATCTCCATCAATAACCTTCACTCTACCATCAGTTTAGTTTCATATTGATTTGACATCAAACTCAGTGGCAACTTGTGCCAAGAAGAGAGTGTCTTTCTTCCTCTCCTAGATTAGCTGATTGGTTAAAAAATTCCTGAGTTTGAATCAATTTTATGGCCTCTTAGAGACCATCCTCTCATTACCTGGTTGACCCATTGCAAGCAAAAAAGTCTTTTAAGCTATCCTTTCACTAGAGTTATACAACTTTTCTGCTTTTTATAATTTACTTTTTTACAATATTGTCTATTTTGTAATTTACTAGAAGTGTTCTTAATAATGCTCTCATTCCTGGGAAATAAAAGTATCCGTAGACATGACTACAAGTTTGATTTACCTTCAAATGCAGACTGTCTATGTGAACGATCACTCACTGTCTAGCTCAAAGAAAATAGCCTGCTGATGAAAAAATTTCTTGGAATAGGGCAAATAAGTTTTGAGCCTTGTTCACAAGAGCAATTCACTTGTTTTGTTCACTAACAATACAAAGCACTTAATGGCACCATGGTCTCCTCTCTCCTGAATGAATGCCTTAGTTGCTTTTTTATCCCCTTATCTAACTGATCTTAAATGTTTTTTTTTTTTTTTATCTTGTCCTGGGAAAAGACTTTAGACACAAAATTGGAAATATCATTCAAAGAATTACAACAGCATATAATTTAGTTCTATTAGTCTCATAAGAAATTAAAGTTGAAGGCTTGAAATCCAAAAGATTGAGGAAGGTTTCAGTATTTGATCTCCTCATGTTGGCCACACCCTGTAATCATGTGTGGTTTTGATTTCAGCTCTAGTCATGCCGCTATTTCTTAGGCCTGTTCCTGTTTTGAATCTAGGCTTCAGATAGCATAGTCGTGAGACTTGACTTGTGTGTGAACCTTACCATTATTATACCTCTTGAGAAAAAAATGTAGAGCAAAATCTCATTATAATCAGTGATAATCTTCTACTGCTGTTGAACTGCCTCTTATACTGATGAAAGTTGATAAGTATAACATGTTTTTGTGTCAGAATATCAATGATGGCCTATGTCCTTGCAATTCAAAAGTATTAAAAAGGTACATTTGGACATACAGGATAAAATGAAAAACATAATAAAACACTGGATGAGCAAACTCTGGAGATATTTTTGTAATGGCATGAAAAACTTGCGTTTACTTGATCACCGTACGGTGCTTAGGAAAAAGGTAGAAAATCCCTGATTGCACCACTGCAGAAAAACATGTCAAAACATTAACTAATGCAAGAAGTACCAATGCATTGAAAATCTACTTATTACATGCTTGAGTTACCTTGGAAGCAAAGGAAAGGAGCAAGTACACAGAATAGTACAAGACAGACATGACTGACAGTGTAATGACTTCTGCTCTTTTTAATTTGCTTGACATTTTGATTATCTCTTCTATTGTTGTGATGGCCATTTGAGAAATCAATTCAGTTATGTATGTTTTTTCTAGGTCTCAGCAGTCCCTTTCAGACATACTTTTATTTGGCAAAACACAGACCTTATCTGAAAAAGAACCAAGTCCTTAAGCAGTAGCTTCAGCAGGGAGAAAAGCATAGGGAAGAAGAAAGGAAATACTGTATGCAATTATGGGATTGTGAATAATTCTGTACCACTTATCTACTGGCAATATTTCTAAATTCAGACGTAAATAATAAAATTAAAACTACATCTCAATCAGAAACCGTTTTCAAAACACTTCATTCAGAGAAATTATGCAGACCAGGACATCTTTTTCCAGCTCCTGCTTCACAGACAATAGATTAATTCATCTTGGGCATTAATTTCCTGATGCAGAACATGAAAGCTACAAAGTAAATGAATTGTACATGTTAAAATGTAGAGTGCAGTTGTATTGTAGTTGTATTGATTTCTAAGGAAAGATGGTGAAAAAAGTTATGGTAACTTTTATTAGAAACAGAGAGGTCTAATCTCCCACTTTAAATATATCAGCGTTCATTTTCCCACATGGCACTATCATACAGGAAATCTTTAGGTGTTCTGGTGTATTCTGAAAGGTTCACATTTGCTATTAAATTTTGTATGTAGCATAGAACAGGTTTAATACAGAAAGAAAAAGGAATTTATTACATCCAACATGATGTGTTTCCTTTAAAATGTGGCTATTTTTTACAAAATGCCATTGGGAGTTAGATTAGTTGAACTTCCAGCTGCTGAGCCTATTTGAGTATTTGATATACTGCACGGACTATTCCATAGACTTAAAAAAAAGGCTGCAGGAACATGCCAGCTCAAATAGGAATTCATGAAAAAAGAGTAAAGTGCATCTATTAATTTGTAAGAATGCAGGAATGAGAAAACTCACTATCAAGTCTTTCCATTTTGGCTGCATAATTATTATCCCTAATAAATGGCATTATTAATTTTCAATGCAATTCATCTAATTTTCATGTCTTGAAATTTTTAATGCAACTGTTTAGGCTTCTGCTTGTCACTCTACTTCATGTTAAATAATTTTAAAATATGTGCAGCACAATAATTCCATTCATTCCTCCTTTCCTCCAATTGAAGGAAAACAATACAATTATATCTGCCTCTCAAGGGATTATTTCTCTTTTAATTTAAATAACTGAAAAAAGGTAATTGCCAATAGTTCTTTCAAAATTAAATTCCATGTCTTTGTTCTGAAATAGATAATGCTGTGATATTTTCAGACTAAAATGTTATAGACACTGCTATTTAAAAGTTTTTTAGAAAAAAATATTAATGACAATAGGCAGTATAGAAATATCATTCTGTTATTGGGTGAGGATAGTCACCTCACAAACAGGGACAGAGACAAGGCAGAGGTGCTTAACTCTTTACCTCTGTCTTCAACACAGACAAGGAACCAAGGGAGTCTCAGACCCCTGAACTTGAGGACCATGACTGTGAGAATGATCAACTCCCAGTCTACACTGAAATTGGGAAGGATCTGCTGCTCCCTACAAATATATGGAGCCTGATGGAATTTATCCCAGAATCTTCAAAGAGCTGGCTGATGTCACCACAAAGCTTCCCTTGATGATTTTTGAGTGTTCTTGGGAATCCAGAGAGGCTCCAGCTGACTGGAAATTGAATAACATTGTCTCCAGTTTTCAAGAAAGGCAAGAAGGAGGACCCCAGAAACTAGAGGCCTGCCAGTCTCACTTCAATGCCTGGCAAAATTATGGAGAAGATTATTCTGGGAAGTATTGAAAAACACCTGAAAGAAAACACAGCCATTGGTCACAGCCAGCATGGCTTCATGAGAAAAAAGTACTGCTTATCTAATCTGATTTCCTTTTATGACAAAGTAACTCACCTGTTTGATTAAGGGAAGACAGTTGATGTAATCTTTTCAGATTTCAGTAAAGTTCTCAATACTGTCTCTCACAGGATCCTTGTGGGCAAACAGTCCAGCACGAAGCTCGATAAACACATCATGTGGTGTGTGAGCAATTGGCTCATATGTCAAGCACAGAGAGTAAAAATGAATGGGATAACATCAGACTGGTGACCTGTCACTAGTGGGTTTCCATAGGGCTCCATCTTAGGCTCTGTGCTCTTCAACATCTTCATAAATTAATTGAATACAGGACTGGAAGGGATAATAAACAAGTGTGCAGATGACACAAAACTGGAGGAGCTGTTGACTCTCTCAAAGGGAGGTCCTGCAGAGACCTCAACAAATTAAAGGACTGGGCAGTCACCAATCACATGAAGTCCAACCAGAGATAGTGCTGGATTCTGCACCTGGGATGGGACAACCCTGTATGTTCATATAGACTGGGGAATAAGAGGCTGGAAAGCAGTGCCAGGGAAAGGGACCAGGGGTCCTGGCTGATGGCAAGTTGAATATGAGTCAACTGTGCCCTGGCAGCCAGGAGGGCCAATCATGTCCTGAGGGGCATCAAGCACATCATCACCAGCCAGCTGAGGAAGGGGATTGTCTGGCTCTGCTCTGCACTGGGGCAGCCTCACCTTGAGTATTGCGTGTAGTTTTGGCACTGAGATATAAGAAAGATATTAAGCTCTTAGAGAGTGTCCAAAGGAGAGCAACGAAGATGGTGAATCAGGGCCTTGAGGGGAAGTCATATGAGGAGTGGCTGAGGTAATTTGTTCTGTTCATCATGGAGAAGTGGAGACTGAGGGGAGACCTCATTGCAGTTACAGCTTCCTCATGGGGGAAGAGGAAGAGCAGGCACTGATCTCTTCTCTGTGATGACCAGTGACAGAATCTGAAGAAATGGCCTGAAGTTGTGCCAGGGGACATCTAGGTTAGATATCAGAGAAATGTTCTTCACTCATGTGAGAGACTGTACTTGTATCTCATTGAGCTATTTATTTATTAGGTCGGATTATCCAACAACTGTGTATGTGTTGGGGGAGGGGGCCTGGCCTCCAAGATTGGAAGGCACATGGCACTGGAGCCCTATGGCCAGAGCCTGTCAATCAAAAGACCTGCCTGGAACCTGCCCCTCTGGGGCCTCTGATTGGCTGCAGTGCCTGTCACTCCATCTGGGAGGGCACTGAGTGGTCAACTAACTGAGTGTCTGGCCTGGGAAGGGTGGCCACAGTAGCTAGGGCACCATTTTGTTCTGCCTTTATTTCCTTGATTCATTGTGTCACTGTTTATGGGAAATATTTTCCTCTCCTTTTTCTCCCTTCCTTTGCCCCTGTCTTCTTTTAAAACCTTCCTTTTCTTTGCTCTTTTTTTCCTCTTGTGGGTAA
>VWZD01005821.1:0-11399 GCA_013396695.1 Sakesphorus luctuosus
AAAAAACAAAAGTACTGTTTGGGGGTTGTTTTTTTTTCTTTAAACATGTTTTCTCCTCTCTTCTCCCAAAGAAAGGGGAAGTTACTTTTTAATATAACTGAGTTTTCCTGCGAAGGTATAGTCACAAAAAATCATTTGACTTTTTCAATATGACATACCTGAATAACCTCTAATGTAGTCTTTATTACAAAACCACCACTTTAACTTTTCTATTCCTCTTACTACCATATTTTATTTGAGTCAAAACAAGAAGAGTTAGGAATAGCTTTTAAAAGAGGGCAAAGCATCTTTCTTTTTACACTTCCTTATTTATAAAAATTGGACCCATTTGTATCAGATATGCAAATCAGGGAGATTGCCCCAAAGAAATGTCTTTAGACAAACATCATTTCAGTTTAAGGCATTATGAAATCATAAGCACAAAAGAGTAAAGCGAATATTTCACAAAGTAAAAAGAAATTTTAAAAATATACTACTCTTACTTATCATACAAGTTCATGAGAAAAATTTTAAAACAAATTCTCATCTTGAATTATATTTTGCCCAAAAAGTATGAATATACAACAGTCCAGAACTATGAAACTCAAAGACACCGTTACCTGAAAAGTGTTTGAATAATCAAAAAAACCCATACCTAAGCTGCAAATAGTAACATTATAAAGCAATGCAACGATCCTAGTATAATTTAGTAAAGTCTACCTTATTGTATGAAAATAGAAAGCAAACTGGTTTAAATTACATGTAAACAGCGACAGGGAAGCTCCATAAAAGTCTAGTAGATGAATACAACTGTGACTGCTGTTCTTTGTCCCTTTTAATCCAAAATGAATTCAATTTTGACTGAAATATGAAAACATAAATGCAACAGAGAAGATAAGTTAATAATAGAACTGAAGTCTTCTTACTTTGTTTTTCAAAAAGTTGTGGGTTTGGGCTTTTTTCCTTGCGTAACTTCCATGATTTTAAACACTGAGCATTGGCTTCATGAGCTGATTCTGAAAAACCTGGTAACTCCTACATACAAATCTGCACAAATTTCAAGTTTCCCACCAATGCAACAACAGATCACCTGTTGACTTTTTTTTCATGCAAAGCTATCCTTCATATATTCTTTATGTATTAAGTTTTTTTCGTTCAGTATTAATGTTCAAGAATCTATGCTTTAGCTGAATAGACAGTCCTTTCTTTGAAGGTAGTTTAAAAATTTAAAAACCTGAAAAGACTAATAAACCTTAAAATTTCAGGAGCTGAGGGGGTTTTTTTATTGGTTTGGTTTTTTTAAAAAAATACACTCTTAAGTCACCATTACTCAAAATACTGATTTTCCCTCACAGAGAAAGTCAAAAATAACAGGCAATTACACAGTTGAATATACTTAAGATAATCTTAACTGTCTCTTTTTTTGACAGCTATTGTTAACAACAGCCAGAGAATTTTAACTTTAATTAAGCTTGATCCATTCCCAATAGGTAGGAACTCTCTCTAAATTAACCACAAAATCAGTTTTATTTAAAATACATTATTTTTTTCCCTGAAAGACAGTGAAGCTGAGGTGCATCCTACTTTATCAACTAATAATCCTATGATTTAAGTATCCAGCACTATTACTACTCTGTATCTGTAATCAAACCAAACAAGGTATTTTAGAATCATAGAATCGTAGTATTTTATCACAGCCCACATTTTATTCAAGCTTTAAGTATGTGCCAATCCATAAAAACAAGACTTTTGATTTTGCAATTTGTGTGGTTAACTGAAGGGATTTTCAAGAACTAATTTTGTTTCAATGGAGGTCATGTAGATGACTGGATATACCTTCTCCATTGCATCAGGATGATACAACTTTTAACACTTTGATTATAAAGAACTACAAAATTACTTAAAAAAAATAAAATTATAGAAAACATGACAGAAGTAACATAAAAAACATCTATATATGATAGGTAAAGGAAGGGGGCAAAGCCCAGGACTACAGGATGCAACATTTCAGATGAACTGTTCTAATCAGCTTAGAAATCTGATGATATATTAAAAGGGTGAAATAAAAATTGAAACAGACTTAGAGAAGGATCAATTTGGTACAACAGCACTAAGTTGCCATACCCTGTATCTGTCTGTTGAAATGCTCTTCTGAGTGCTCCCTACTTGTTTAAAGGAAATAAAAGGATGTAAAATAGTGAGATTTCTCAATTAGGCCTGAAAAACTGTATTATATAATAATAAAGACAATTGCTGAAACATTGTGAATAATTCATTTTTTCTTAAGTGAGACACACAAAAAAAGAAATTAACAATTTAAAAATACAATCTGTCCAAGTGCTTCAAAAGAGTGTTTTTCAAAGCACTAAAATTCAGGTCTACATCTTCATTGTCTTTGTTTCCATGTAATTTACCTGAAGGAACTTTGGGATTTTTTCAGAAACTACAAATCAAAAACATTTAAATGAATGGAAAAAAATTCTAGCTGCTTTTCCACTGCAGTCAAAATCAGTTGTGCCACAGAGCACAGAGGACTGGTACAGAAGTACCAAGACCTCTGTGCATGGGCTCACTATGGGTCTCTCCTTACTTGTGGAGCTTCTTTACCTTTTCCTTGGTACAAAGCAGGAATCATCAATGCAAAAAACCCAAATCAAATGTTGTTTATCTTACTACAATCCTACCCCTCTTCAGCTACTCTGCAGCACTTACCCAATACTTTCACTGACAACAGATTGGCACAGCAACAGGGGGAGCGTGGGGGAGCACAGTCATAGAACTTGAAGAAGTGAACAATTATCTCAAAGCAATCTAAGATAATGCTGAACAACTTCTGCGTCATCCTCTGCATACATACAGTAAGTGTTCCATAATATGTGAAAGCAAAGAATGCTTCAAAGAGAACTGAGAGATGAGGAAAACGTTTCAGGTCACTGAGTGCTCATGTATATTGCAGCTCTTTCTCAGAGGAACGCATACAATGTTCTCTGGACTTATGTGGAAGATGTAATGGGCTTTTCCGTACTTTTAAGTCTTGAATTCAAGAGTTTTGTGTAAGCTTTCTTCATTCTTTGCCCACCCAAATAACACAGATAACAATATTCCATTTAATGTCAAAGAGTATCGCACATATCATGTTTATGATAATTTCAGTCGACTTCACTGATGTTATGAGTATTACTATAAAAATTTATGGAAATTACTAAGAATTGGCACTGAACTATACTTTTGTAAATGGAAATTACATTACTGGCAATTTGCATTAATGCAAAAAAATTTTATGTGATCAAAATGTGATTTGTGGTATGGAATTTTTGTATGACAGAAAAGTGATTTAAATTATTTTGAATAGTTTTTCATAGAAGTTATACAATGGTTCTAAAAACATCTGTTTTCTTAATACTTTTACACCTCACAGGAAAATGTCCAAATGTCAGTTATGTTTCACACCCTGCTGTTATGCAAATTTAATTTGTGTAAATTTCATAAATAATTTCAAGCAAATGTGTAAATAAAAACATTGTGCTAAAACTTGTATTGTGCTAAAACCTGTATTTATTTAAACAAAGAAAAGCATTAAAGCAGAAGTTTGTTATTAAAGTTTAACGCCAAAATTCAAAAAAAAGTTCAAGGGCATACAACAACTGCAAATACGATCTTTTCGTCTCTCGCAGGCTGAAGAAATCCCACACATTTCTGAGCACTCAGTCCTCAGAGATGTTCCAGAATCTCTGTCCTGGTAAATCAGAAGACAACAAAACTTGAAGGGCTGGGGAGAAGGAGAAGTATCTCCTTAATCCAGTTACAGCTCCTTGTTCAACTTCCACTTTATAAAAGCAATTTGCCATTTCTGCAGTTTCATTCAGTCTCTTCTAGGTAGAATAACTACAAATATGTTACATCTTTTCCACTTTAACTCCTCAAAACCTCAATGCATGAGTCCTATTCAGAATTCTCCAAGAAGTAGTGAATTGGTGGAACTGAATAAGGAAACTCTATGTGGTTAGATGGCAGGATTAATTACCTGAAATTAATTTACATACTGCAGCAATCAAAGCTTCAGCTTGGTCTTGTAAAGGAAAGGAAATAATGCATCCTAAACAAAATTTCACACTATAACCCTGCAAGTATGAAGAAACACAGCTCTCTACAGTCAGTAGTTTAATACTCTTTGTTCTCTGGCTTCTGGCCTCATCATTCAGAAACTCAGTTTCATGCACATTCTAACTAGATCTACTTATTGCACAAAAACTACAATCTTCCTGAGGAAAAAAATAATCTCTGCTTAATTGACAATTTTTTCATATTTTATAACAAACACTGAGGAATTACCTCAGATATAGCTATGATAAAATGCTCAGAAACTTCACTCCAATTACAAAATGAAAATAAGAATTTTAGACATAGCATTCAAACTGTGGGAAAAAAATAATAGTTTTAAATATAATTATTCAGAGCAGATCTGTTGAAAATGAAGGAAAGTGGGCAAACATGAGATCAAATACTGGTTTAAGTGACGGAAAGATTTCCTGGAACACATGAGAAGGAACGGTAAAAAACTGTAGGCAAGGGAGCTATAGACAGACGAAGTCTTTTTAGGACCAAAGAGCCTTTCTTGACTCATAGTAACACAGGACTGGGAATAAATCCCACCCCAACCCCAAAAACATTTGGGCCTGGATTAATTATGCCAGTAACAATTTAAAAAACACTAGGTAACAGAAGTTTCATTTAATGCCTTTTACAAAAGGATTTAAGATCACAAGAAAAAAAAACTTACAAGGGTAAATAAGACCGCTCTTTTAAAAGTTTTCAGTTCATGAGTTCTTGTAAGCATCATCAATTTGTCTTAAGCTCCTCTACTTCAAGAAGATTGCAGACAGTATCTCAATCGCCATCCCAGTCTTCAGCAGCCTCATTTTTCTTGACGTTCTTTATCCAATATAAAATGATGAACTGCTACAACAGCGTTCATTTTCTGCCCTGGACTTCCTACTAACTCCTAATTTTCTTTTGATCCAACACTGTTGGTAGGGGTCTCGAAGTTATTTCATACAGCCACTCCACTTAGCAACACCTGACATGCATCCTTATTATCATGGTGTTTCTCTGGAGCTTTTATCTCTCTGGATGGTAAATAAATCCAGGTCCTCTCTGAGGTTTTAGATATACACACAAGGCCCAGTGAATTACTGAAGTGACAATTACAGTGTAGCTAACTCTGTGAGCAAGAAACCACAAGCAACTGTGCAGCACAACCTAATACTTGGAAATAATGTAGATCAACAAGATCTCAGGGCAAGAGGAAGGTATAGAAAGAGTGCAACTCGTATGGCAACTTGAAACAGGACTTGAAATCCAGCACAAAATTTCCGTGTCCACATTAACAGTGAGCAGTCACATGGTATGTCTTATCTCATTAACAAAAACACCTCTGGTGCATCCACAGGGATGAGATTCATTTTGACACAAACTACTATGCTGCAAAAACAGAGCTTTCAGGAACACTGTCCTGACAGTAATTAACATTTGTTCTGACAACCAGTGTTACAACACTGCTCTGTCATGCAGATTAGAAGAAAACATGTAATAGTTTTTTTCCCACCTGTAGCATTTCAAGTTCTAAAGAAGGCGTTATAATATGCAAGGACTTAAGACGTGTAGCAGTTCTCATAAAGGGAAAAAAATAAAAAATAAAGAAAAAGGTTGAGATTAACACACACAATCATCTAGTATAAGAAACCCAAGGCTTAAATTCCTTCTCCTAATTTAGATTAGAAATTCAAAATCGAAATTACTGTATTGCAACAGGGGCCAGTATCTACCCCTCTGAAATTTTCTTAAATTATGTTTTTGTCTCTCCTAGCTTGGTTTGACAACCAAGTTTTATCTTGCTGAAAATATTACAGCATTCTGCTTTTATTGCAGAGTGGGGAACTAATGAGATATTACTAGATTACACTTTCATCATACTTACACTGATGGAAAGGTTGAAAGAATGCCCTCAACATTCAACATATTCAGTTCCTACATTCAGTCACTCAATCCATTCTACATGCATGAACTGAGGTGCTAATATTAGGTAGCCCAATCCATACTAAACCATCAAAATATCTATTACTTCAATCCTAATATATAGACCCACAAATCCTACTTTATGGCATTCAGATTTGAATGAAAAGTAAAGTATCACTTCCATCCATGTCATCTGTATCTTCAAAAGTTCTGTAACAACACTGTTCCAAAGAGTTTGTAAACATCTTTAGCAAAGCAGAAAGACTCTCATCACTAAAATAAATATGTCATACACTTGTAATGCAAGATTAAGGATTAAGGGTTCTCTCAGTTGTCTTAAAGCCAAAACAAACACAGCTTTCCTCCCACCAAAATATTTGACAAAACTGCAATTGTGTTTAAACATTACAAGGATATACCATCAAATGATCTCATTAGCACATACTTATTATTAGTGGCATTGTCAACCATAAAAACGTATTATTATCTTTAATAATTCTTGAGGATCTTTTTTTTAATTATAGAAAGAAACAAAAATAAAGGCATTATCAATTTCAGCTGTATAAATTAGGACCCTAGTGACTTTGAACTGCAACAAAAAGGTTTCAGTTAATTGTGAAAAAAAATACAAAAATCAATAGTTAAGAGATAGCAATAAATATAGCACTTTAATGTACAAACCAATATTCACTTAAAATCAAGGAATGAGATCTAGAGTAAAAATCTCAAGTAAATAGAGAGTATATACTAGAGTAAATATTAAATATACTAGCAGTTTAAACATTCTTGCTAGGACATTTCTGCAATTCTGCATTTATTTCTAAATAAATTGCTAAACCACAATTCACAGTCTGGTTTTTGGATCCCATGATTTTATTATAAATCTCAGGCTTTTTGAGGTACTTCCTAAATTTCATGTCCCCACTTCAACTTTAAATAAAATGCATACCCTTATTTATTCTAACTTGAATGCATCACTCAGTTCAACTTGAATATATAAGAAAGATTCAAATCAAAAAGCTATTTAAAGACAAATCTTTGAAGGTTTTTATATGTCCCTGGGGGGAAATAACTGCTGTCAGCACTTAGCCAGGACCACTACTATATTGAAAAAACCCTCCATTTTCCCATTTTTCTTATGACATGGATATTAGCTTTTAAATGAGCTTTCAAAGTGCAGTTTTCCAAGCTTCATACACTTTCAGTAGCAGAATATTTCCTGTGGTTGAAAGTTTTTGAGTTTTGTCTTTCTTCACTGAGCACTTACTGGAACAGCTATGCTGTGTGATATGAAAACACTGACAAACTGGCAAATACATTAACAATCACCAGGGCAAGTTGGTGGTAAAGACAAACTTATTTACCATATTAATTAAATGGCCTATTTAACATGGAATATCAATTCTCTAATCACATCTTATTTCAATTAGCAACCCTAAAGTCTACTAGAGACCCTACTGTTAGGATCATTAAGAACATTTTCATTATCTGTCAAATGAGAGAGTCAAAGGCAGAAACTACAACTACTCTCAGGAGTAGGGCTCTACCATACTTAAGAGATGATTAGGGAGAAAGCAGCAGTAGTTCTCACTGGTTGCTTAGCAATGAAATGTCCCCCTATGCAACAAGAAATGAACAAAGCAATAGAGGTGTTGTCACACAAATGAGTAAATAGTCTATCATCTACTCGAGGATAATCTGTCCTTCATTAAAACCAATCAATCTGGATTAATATACCAATGACTATGTTACATGGAGAGGGTAGGAGGAATCCACTGTGTACACCCCAAGTTTACAGACACAACACTTACATTCTCACTGTATGTGTGTATGACAACAGAAGTATGAGGAAAACAGTTTTAATTCAAGACAGATTAACATTGTCATTTTTAGTCTTAAACCTCACCTTTTATATCCATAGTTATACTCAAGTTATTAATGAATTAACAATTATTCATTCTCTTAAATTGTTTGTAACAATTTAAATAGTATTTAAACCACACATGAGTTGGTTAAGTTTTCAAAAGTATACTCACACACAAAGCCACAAACTCAACACAAATAGAGCTGTTGACACTATTATTATTACTAATGTCATAAAGCCCCAGAAGGGCAGAGTTCTTAACTATGGAAATTTGATTACCATTGCCTTAACTTTCAGATCCTAATTCCAGGATGCCACTATTTCAGTCACAGATGCAGCTTAATAGGTTCCTTTTATTTTTCATTTCCCCTCATCTCATTTAAAAGGTTTCCTTGCTACGTGGGTTCTTTTCCTTGTTTTGGTATGAGGCTTGTTTTGTTTTTTAGGGGGTGGGCATTGTTGGATTTTTTTGCTTTGCTTCTTTGTTTTGCTGCTGTTTTCTGATCCATATGTACAATTGAAAGTTTTCACAAAAAACATGAATAGAAGAGAGAGAAAGAAATGGAGAATAAACCCATATATGAAGAAAAGAGCATCATGAGTGGTGAAAACTTCCTAAGTAGAAATCAAGACGATTCCTGAACTCCACTGACTACTTAAAATCTGATTGCTTCTCAATATATATTTAAAGATAATTATACAGATTTATAATTTAAAAATTTATTATAAAATTCATGTATCAAATTATGCTTTGATTAGCTCATCCAAACCATTAGTCAGATTAAAATGGAAATGATGTTTCAAAACCAATACTAATTCATAATTAGGTTTTTAAGACAAATCTTACCTATATATTCACAAACGAAGACTACAAAAAAAGGAGTAACAAGATCATTTATGCCCTGAACATATCCACTGGCTGGATGACGAATTGCCCAGATAAACAAAATTCTTTCAAAGATCTGAAAAACAGTTAAAGAAACCATTAGATAATCTAACAAGTGATGAGCACATTTTAAACAAGACATTTGAAAATTGTCATACAATCTGCTGGTTGGAAGGAACCCATCAAGATCATTGAGTCCAGCTCCCAGCCCTGTATAGGACACCCCAAGAGTCACACTATGTGCCTGAGAGCATTGTCCAAACACTTCTTGAGCTCAGACAGGCTTGGTGCTGTGACTACTTTCCTGGGGAGCCTGTTCAGTGCCCAACCAGCCTCTGGGTGAAAATCATTTTTCTGATACCCAACCTAAACCTCCCCCAATTCAGCTTCATGCCATTTCCTCATGTCCTGTTACTGGTCACAAAAGCAAAGACTTGCCCCTCTGCTTTACCTCATGAAGATGCTGAAGATCTCATTGAAGACAAATTTATTATCATAGAGTTACTAGTTACTAGCATAAATGAATGCTGGTATTCATAACTAACTTCCAGTGCTATGTGAGCTTCTCAGATCTTCAAAAGGAAACATTTTCAGGGTATAAGCACATATTAAAATCAACTTTGTATACAATTCAGTTACAGAACTGAATACAAAGTAGCCCTTATCCTCTGGAGCTTTTCCAATGATATAAAATTTCTCTTTCCTCAAAAGAAATATTATATGATCTTGCCATGATTTTTCACCTCTTTGAAAGAAGTATTTGATTAATGCAGTATTCTATTTATTTGTAACAGAAAGAAGTACTTGGCATAGTTTAGATTTTTTAATAGCATGCCCAATAAAAAGAGATTCCATAACAATTAAGCTTGCCTAATATTGCAGTGTGGGGTTTTACAATTCAGAAGCCTGTATACTGTTTAACAAAAAATCAGAAACAACCAGTACATGTAGAAATAAGGCAACGCCTGCTGTATCACAGAACCTAACCTCCTTAACTCTGTAAACTGCAGCTTGCAGGATCTGCAAAAGCTCACAAGCCCACGAGAAGTATCTCAGCATGAAAGGAGAGCAGGGAAATCACAGAACTTTTCTCTGACTCAACTGAAGTCTGTGACATGATGTATTTCCTCTCAATTATTTGCTTCTGAACATGCTTTTGTGCCTTTGAAAGGCTGCAAATAAGCCGCAGAGTTAAAGCTGCTGTGTGCCTTGTTCTAATTACAGGTACTCAATCAAGTATATAAAATCTGAAACAAAAGAATGTTTGCTCATTCATGAGAGCACAGACTACATTACTCTTAAGGCGAGGCCTTTATACTAATAAAAATGGAGACGTTTTCGAAGGATGTCAAGGATTGTGTAGTTTGTTGCAACCCCCAAAATTAATAAACATTCAGGCATCAAGAAAGCTTGTAAAATTTATGAAGTCAGTACTATTTATCTTCAACCTCACTTCAAGTTTTTGTTAGATTAAGAACCTATTTTAATTCCATTTCAAATAAAATCTTATTATTTAGTCTAAAAGTCCTCTTCCAGTTATTTTTAAGTGAGGAAAGGTCTCAGCATATACAACTTACATCCTGGTGGCTTGGAAGTCCCATCACAGACTTCCACACAAGCTACCTGAAGCTGAAACATATTTGCACCTTTCACTTTGAAAGCAAGTCCCAAATATCAACATCTACCCTTCTCCAACAGGTTTTCTCTTGAGAATGAACTGTCCTTCAGGTTTTATGTTTCTCTGGCTGAAAATTTACAGAACAAGGGAGAGTCAACAACAGTAAGTACAAAAGGTTTTGGTGGGCACTGAAAAACAAGCCTTAACGCAGCTCACATCTGATCCATTACAACTACAGTCAAGATTCAGTTTTTGCTCAGTGTGATTTCAGAGATTAGGCAGAAAGGGAGGTATTCTTGAGCAAATTCTCCATAGAAGCCTCTTGTTTCCATTAGCCAAGATGCTTATTCCTTTAGCTACAAATTCTTGGTGCTAGTCCTGTCACCTCATATTTTTTAACATGCACTGCATATTAAACCACAAAAATACCAATCTCTGGCCATCAAGCAATAGCCTCTGAGGTTTCACTGTCATTCAATAACTGTATAAAGATTTTATACTCTGTCATTTACAACTTGATTTACATTTTACATAATTATCCTTATGAAATTGCCATTGTTTATGTCGTGTTTGTACTTTTATTGGAAAATTGCAAATCTAGCATGGTTAGTTTAGCTCATAGTCAGCCCCCATGCTTCTGTCAGCTGCCACTTCCAGCTTCAGTAACAGCAGCTCTTGGTATTACCAGTTACCATCCTGTGTTTCACTTCAGAAAAAGGACATGTTTAACATACTTCAAATACAAATAACTTTCTTGAAAAACAAATACCAGACAGAGGTGACTAGAGAAACCTGATTAAATAGCAATGGCTGAACATAGAACAGTAGGACTAGGCTAAACAAAAAAGTTTTGATGTGATGAGATTACAAAAGAAGCACATTAAAAAAAACCAGCATAGTAGTTTAGTAACAACTATCAAACCACTTATCATAAATATTATAGTGGTTTTTCATGAAGGCATGTCTGAAGTCAAACAAACTGCAAATTTCTACCAATCTTTTGTTTCCTCAGAATCTGGTAACGCACACAGTTTACA
>VWZD01005824.1:0-49166 GCA_013396695.1 Sakesphorus luctuosus
ATGATTCTATGATTCTATAACTATTGAAAACAAAGAGAAAAAAAATGCTGTAAAGCCCCAGCAGGGAATAAAAATTATTATTGTTCTTTAGAGCTCATTATACTCTACATAAGAAAACAAAGTATATCTTTAGCTTCTTTTTATGGAGCCTGTATGTATTGTTTAACAAATATCCAGGGGATTTTTAGTTCAAATTGTAGAAAAAATTACATAGAAAACAGTAGCAAATGACCAGGAAGTTCCTGTAAGTGTGTAAAGGGATTAAAAAAGGATTCTGCAAATTCATGTGAAATTGGTCCATCCTTTTGAGTGTTAAACACAATCCCGTGTGTAAACTGGGAATTCAGACAGCCCCTAAAGTGCTGACTGCAGAGAGACCATCCCCAGAGAAGAATCTGCCTGCATAATGCCTTTTACTTTTATAATCCAAGTATCCTGATGTCAAGTGGGATATTGGATGAGGAAAACACTGCAGCTGTCTCAGTGTGGCAGTTCTTCGGTTGTTATTGGGCTAAAGCAAGTTTTAAGTACCTCAGCATTTAATTATGTTTGCAAATGGGTCCCAGACTTCAGGCTGAGCCTACAATTAATTTATTTGCTGGTTTGGTGCTTTTGGATCTCATTCTGGAAATAATTTATTGCAGAACTATAACAGGTTCCAGTGATCATAGCCCAGACAGTTCATAGCAGTGCACCCTTATTTTGCCCTGTTCCACCACTTCTGACAGATGAACTTTCAGATCTTTGAAATAAGAAATGGCTATGTAAATCTTTGGAGGGAAAATGCAAAGGGCAGTAAGATCACATCCAATTAAAAAATAATTCCCCAACAATGTTAACTTACAGGTCACCTATCTTTTTAAGAAGCCATAAATAATTTATTCATTACTAATTAGCTGCATCTACTTTACCATCATATCTCCTATTTAATGAGCAATATGAGAGCAGTATGGTAATTTAAAATTATATGACTTGTCAAAAAAAAAGAGTCAATTAAAGGGATTCTCTTCCACAGCCTCTAATAGAACTCTGGACATCAGAAACAAACTGAACTATCTGTCCTGTGGGTAATTTTGAGATTTCAATCTTCTGTCCCAAACTGAAACAAATAGAGCGAATCTGTTTATTTGTAAGAAAGGCAAAGGCACAGTGGTTTGAATCAGTCACTCTGTATATCCTGATTGCTTGTACTTCCACTGTGTCCTGCAGCGTGCTGTCAGGACACTGGATAGGAAGAACCTTCAGTGTAGTAATTCTTAGGATATTGCAAGAGAAAATTAGATTTTTTTTTTCTGAAGAGTTTTGAAGGGTTAAAAATACTGCCCATGGTCCCATGATGGGACTCCTGTTGGTCTTGGGGCATGAACAGCAGAGGATGGTTGGAACATGGCCATGGGCAGAATTTTAACCCTTTTTGTAAGCACCTAACCAAGTAGAAGCTCCCTTAGTTTCCATATGAAAAGACAACTCCAGGGGTGTATTAAAAATGTGAATTTAGCTAAGCTAAGGGAAAGACTAATCTCACATAATCTTAATTAATTGTCTTTGATCAGAGGTATTGACCGCAGCAGGGATGTGGGCAGAGAGCTCATATGGAGAACTCTGCCCTGCAGGTTTCTAAAGCAAAGCAAGATGACTCCTACCACAAAAACTTGGAGCTATTCATCAGAAAGAAGTTTTTTGTACCTCTCACTCCTTCAGGATTGAAGATATGACTACAACATTTTATCTAATGCCTCGAGACTTCTTAAAAAAAATTGCACTTATTTACAAAATTAGGAACACATATTTTCCAGNTTCAAAACAAGATATTATACACCTTGTGAGTTAAAATAGTTGATCACATCACCAAAATTTAGATTTCTAAAACAAAGCTCCTAATTTAAGGTAAAAGATTAATTCCTATCTACAGTCAATAGTAAAAAAGAAAAAACTCCAGAATTCAAAGCAGTTAGTTTGGAAATCTAATTTAGGATACCTACTGGAGAAACTCGTCTTTCTGAAGACATTAAGCTTGTATTAAACATGTATATTTTGGACAGGGAAACTGAGCTTTTAACATGAGAGTTACTCCTACCAGAATGTATATAATATGAGTCAGAATGCAGGAATGGGAAATGAGGGAGAGCACAAAGGTATAAAAAGATCATGAGCTGCCACCTTGGCTTGTTTAACAATTACTTTAAATTTTCATGGCAATTTAACATGGATTAGGTTAAATTCTCAAATGGTCTCATTGAAAAAAACCCCAATTCTCTCATCTTTAATGAAAGGATAAGTAGAAAGAATTTAGAGTACATGGGGCATGCTTCGAAGGGCAGAGAAATTGTCTAGTTGTCTTTAGAAGGTCTTTATTTTCATTATTTTACACTGACAGTCTTCCTCTTGCTCAAACAAAACATTTCACACCTGAAGCTTACGAAGATGATGTGTATCTTTGCACCATGAGCACTCAGGGCTGGACTTGCAAGAGATTAGATGCAAATCTCCAGAGTTTTAGACCCCATTTATCTTCAAGTCTCCAGATATTTGACTTTGTTTCAGTTCATGATTAATTAATTGCCTATGCAGACTCTTAGTACAGCTTTCCCTTAGAGACATCTTAGATGTGACACACCTTCAGAGGTTTTGGCTGGATAGACCCCTGTGCTCTCTCTCTGAGCCCATGTGCAGCATTCACTGATGTCAGTGGGAGCTGCAAGCCTGCAACCAGGACAGAAAACACCATAGTGTGACATTTTAAGAGGTTTGTCTTTGAGTAGGTTCTAAATGTTGGGGGGTTTTTTTGTTGTTGGTTTTGTCTAGAATTTCTCTGTAATCTAGAAATAACAGTACTTTTAGGACCAATAGAACAACACAATTCTGAGTGCTCTGAATGAACGACAATCAGATCTATTTGAAGCAGTGCTCAGGTTTGTGTATTTCTGACTTAAAATACTTTATAAATATCAGTGGGAAATTAAAGCAGAACCTTGATGATTTTAAAATTGCTGTGATACCACACAGCCCTTCCAGGCTATTAACTCTCTGGGAATGTATCTTGTCAGATAAATCAGTCCTGATCTGTGGCCCATGTTGTATTTGTCCCAGTTCCTTACAGACAGATCTACTGTTCTATCATTAGGTACTTAATTCTTAACAATTTAATATAAATTAAAAAAAAAACAAAACACAAACAAACCCTAAAACATACCTTTAAATAAAGCTCTTTACTCTATTTATTTTTAAAAATAATATAAAAAAGTATGTTAAACCATGGACACATTTTAGAGTTGCACTGCTCTTGGAAGAAAACACAAAGTGCAAAGTCACCATGCAGCAGCACAAATGCTAATTCCGAAAAGAAATATTCATGTATTTGTGTTGTCAAAGTAAGTGGCATTCTAAAATTGACAGTAACGGCTGTACAAGTGTATTCTTCCATCACTGTGGGACAGACAAGACTGTTTTAAAGCTTTAATGCAATTTGCTTTTTTTTCCTTTGAATCATAACGTTTTCAATTTGAATTTCCTGGTTGTTTTTTTTTTTAGTTGTGACTCATCATGTCGCACATTAGACTTCTCTTTGTCACCTATTTCTTGTAGATCCCTTCAGAGTAACCCACAAATTTCTAAAGGTGACTTGGTGTAAGGCTAAAAATCACTCCACTAGATAACTGGATTTCATAATCTTTAGCCTTAAATCTGAATTCCCTGTTTTATCTATTTCCTAGTTCCTATTATGTATACAGAAAATACTGTATGAAATTACCTCTAGAAGAACAGTGTTTTTTAGTGTCTGTTGAAGAAATTTCATTTATGGAAAATAATGTAGGTAGAAATGTCTATCAATCCTAAAAATGAACTTTTCTACCATAGCTTATGCTCCAGATATCAGCAAGTTAAAGGCCTGCATGCACAACACAGGCAATAAAAATGCCATAAAAATTGTAGACTAAAGCTCATAAATTGAATGGAGAACTACTTTAAAAGTCAGAAAAATGAATACATAGGGGAAAAAAAAAGACTTCTGAAAAAACACCTGGAAAAATAACATAATTCCACAAAATGTATGTTTTTTATTACATTAGAAAATTTCTATTTAAAAAAGAAAAATGAGTAAAACCCCCTAAAAATAAAGAGGCTATGTCTACTTTCAGCTCATGGTGGTGGTGGGTAAAATTTCCAAGTAAATAAATTCTTAATGGTAATAACATGAGAGGAGCCATGGAGGCAGTAAGGTCTTGTCAATGGTTCGTCTGCTTTTTGTCCTGATTCTAAAGAGTTTAAAATAGAAACCCATAAGTAATGGCCAACCTTTGTGAACGCAGATTTGGGAAGGGCTCTCCCCACATGGGTGTGCCCTTCAAGCCTGTGCAGGGGATGTTTTAGGTGAGGCACAGTGTGTGCAGAACTGGCCCCACCGTTTAAGTCCTAAAGTTCATTTGCCACAGCCGAGCAAGCTTGGACAGTGACAGTGAAGTCCTTGGGACTGTCACAGCACCCGGTACTGACCGGGGCTGACCCTGCTGAGCATCCGAGATCTGACAGGATAAGATAGCAGGGAGGCATTGAACTAGCCAGATACGGTCCCTACTGAGACTCGAACTCATGACCTTGGGATTCAGAGACCGGAGTGTTCTCCTTTACACCACGGGACCGCCCCAGAAAACCATAAGTAGAAAGCAAACATAGTGTCAGCACTTAAAAAACCTAAAAATTGTTTCACATGCCTAAAGAAAAGCCCAAATCCGAACATTTCATCAAAAAGTAGAAACATAGAATGGACAGATATGGTCAGGTTTTTACGCTTTCTTGGAGAGCTCTTTCTTTTCCTCAAATAATTTTTGGAAAATTAGCAATTTCTGATATGTTTTGATTTCACTGGAATAGGATTCTACCAACATTTGCGTAGGCAGTTTTAGGAGGACAGCCATCCAGAGCTCCTTGTTGTGCACAAAGTCATGACAATAGAGAAGTGACTTGTCACCAGTCCCACCCCAAGGCAGTGTCTGAGCTGAGAACAGAGCAGGGAATCTCTGAGATCTCACCTGGTGCCTCTGGCTTGGATTTCTTTAGCATAAACCTCCTTCACTGCTGTGGCACTTCACTGCTACTCTGGTTGTTCATTTGAGTGCATTATCCAGTCATCAGTTCTTCTACCAGTCATTTTTTTCTGTGTTCTTAACTGTGCTGAAATAGTTGAAGTGATACATCACTCATGGCATTTCGTTACCTTTCAGACTGAGATTTATGATGCTCTTATCTACATGACATTGCTAACCAGTGTTTGATGTAGTATGCTGGGTTTGCAGCTCCATGCGCGATTTGGAGTGGATCTCCATGACATGAAAGTGATACTGAACAGTTGGTCTGTATTTTCACCAGTTCACTGAAAACTTCATCATGGGCTAGAGCGAAGCCTTACCACTCTGTGAGCCTCATGTCCTTCTTAAAAAGTCTGATTTCGAAGCTTGTATCATAATGTTACTATGTGAGCTGTGTTCCCCTCTAACATTTCTGCATGAAAGGTTACTCTGCCTTTCCAAAGATTTCATAAATTTGGAAGTAAATTACTAAACTATGATAAATCATCAGAAATCATAATGAGAAAATTTGGAGGGAAAAAAAAGAAAAAGCTAAAATAACAATTGTAGCTTGTCATGTTCCTTGTAACCAAACTCATATCTTTCTTGGCTATTCATCATACCTTGTATGTTACTGACCTTTCACAATGCTTTGTGGGGAATCAGGAATGGGGCTGACACAAAAAAGATTACAAAAGGCATTTTTGTTTGAGAGTAGCATGTTGGGGGAAGGCTCAGACCCTGGCTATAGCCCTAGCCATGCACAACCCACTTAGCCCCATGCTGTCAGGCAAGTCAAGGACACAGTGACCTTGAGGGAGCTGGCAGTGGGTAAACAACCCCAAGTCGAAGCCGATTGGCTCTCGTTGGCTGCAGCTCCTCGTGGCTGTTCGTGTGGACACCTTCTCTCCATCAATCAGCACATCCTGCTGTTGCGTGGACAGACCCCTTCAGCCTATCAGCACTTGTTGATGTTCACGTGTTCAGGTTGAAAACTTATATTAACCAGCTAGTTCCCTAATAAAGTTTGAAGCATTGACCATATCTCTATGAGAAGTAATCAGTGACTTCTGCGCCGAAACCCGGGTCCGTGCGCTGGGGGCAACCCACAGGGCTCATCACAGCCCCGCCAACAGTAGCATTATTTGGTCCATCTATTTCCACATCAGAAATTGCACACAGTGCTAAATTTATCCTCAGCATTGATCTCAGGCATTATCAGAATTTGATTAGCTCATTGTGTGAAGGGTTTATGGTTGGTTTTGATTTTTCCACAGAGATTTTTCAGAAAAAAAATCTGAGTTTATAATTGGAATATATAAAATGAGACAAAATGTCTGTTGAGAAATAAACGTAGGAAAAGTGGAAAAGAGAAGAATATATAGAAAGGAGTACAACATGAGCACACAATATGCATTTGTTAGTGTATAAATGTCTATGCATGTGAAGATCTATTTATTTGTATTCTCAATTGTATATGTGCAGCTTTACATAGCTACACACACACAAGCAAAAGTTTCCACCAAAGTTAACAGAACAAAACCAGTGACACTACATACTTATTGTTGGTTTAAGGATAAAGTGTTTTTCTTTAGAACACCAATTTTGTGTCTTTATCGGGGCTGCAATAATTTCTGTTTCTTGCTTCTTATAATAACAATTTTGATGCTAACATATTCCACCTGCAATTTATATCAGTAGCAGACATCTTCAATAGCTCTCAAACTGCAAATTATTTTGATAGCAAAACATCTGTACATATTGCTATTCTGATTGTAAAGTCTGTGAAAACATTTTTCTTCCTGAGCTCTTTTCTTGTTTTTAAAATTGGAATAAAAGTAGCTTAGCTACATTGAAAAAATACTTGAGAAATGTGTAGTGAAAAACCAATGGTGCTACATTATCTGCCCAAACAGAAGGGAAACTGGTCAGGTAGTTATCAAAATCCCACCAACATTCTTAAAGTAGTCTGTACTCTCCATCTGATGATAACTTCTGGCATTGATGAATTATGATTTTGAACTGTCACCATGTTTCACAAGAGGACTGGCTGGATTTAGTATGTGGAAGAGAAGAACTTTTTATGATGAGAGCAGAGGTTCCAAACACAGGGGTGCTTTGGCTTTAGTGACTATTAATTAAGTACTAAGCAAAATTGAACGTGTTTATAATATTTTTGGAATAATCTGGGATCCTCTAACCCAAAACAAAAACTTGCTCCCTACTCTTAGATATTCAATTTTCCCAACACTGTGGTTTTAGATGTGACAATAACCATCACTATTAACTCTCAGAGCATCTCTGAGTTGCCTCTGAAGTCCTGTATATATCACCATTCTTCATTTAAAAGGAATTCAGTACCTCTTGTTTCCTCTACTTTTGTAGCCTCAGTTACCACGTGGAGCTGACACAGGAGACTTCAGTCACTCGACACTCAGAAAGAACAAATCCCAAACAGCTACACTTTTATCTTCCAGTAGAACAAAATGAAGAACCAGCAAATCGTTATTGATCGAGTTGTACCATTTCTCCACATCTGTAAGTTCTTTGAGCAGATTTTGAGAATTAGGTATTCTTAAAGGCCTGACCAGGATAAGATGATTAATTAACTGGATAATTAATATTAGATTGGATATTAGGAAAACGTCTTTCACTGAAAGTGTAGTCAAGAACTGGAAGAAGCTGCCCAGGGAAGAGGTCATGGCCCCAAGCCTGTTGGTGTTCAAGAAGCTTTGCACAAGGCTCTTAGATCTATGATTTAAATTTAAGTTGCCCCGTGTGGAATCAGGATTTGGACTTTCATGATCCTTATATGTCCTTTCAAACTCAGGATATTCTATGATTCTCTGATTTATGAAATGCAATTTCCAATGTCTCCAAAGGAAAAAAGGAGTAAGCCAGCACAGATGAAGTTTTGTAGCCTGATATTTCTGCTTAGAAAACTTCATTATTCCTGCACCAATCTTTACAGTCCTCACTGTCATGTTTCAGAAAAGCTTTTTGAGATCTGTTCAGAAGGATATTCATGAATACTAAATTACAGTGAAGTTTCTAATGAAATGCAAACCCAAAACTTGCTTGGAAAGACTTTTTTGCTCATGTCCAATAATAGCTATTTCTTACTGAAGGCAATATAAACTATTTGGCCAAATATCTGGAATAAAATTTAGTAGCTGCATGTTACACTGCTAAGAATCATAATATAGCATAGATTGGAAGGGACCTCTGGATATAAGTGAGTGTAATCTCCGCTCAAACCCTAAATTAAAAGTTAGATAAGGCCACATAGGACCTTACCCAATAAAATTCTGAATATTTATACAGATGGTGATTTGACCACTTTTCCGGGTGATGTGGCCCCAGCTGTAACAACTTTCTTCAGAACTTTTTTCCCTTACATCTGATCAGTGTCTCCCTTACTGGAGCTTTCTGCTGTGCACCCCTGAGATGATTCTGCTTCCCACATCTTTCAAACTCATTGTTGATCAAAGATGATTGCAATTAGATCCTTTCCTTAGCCTTCTCTTCATCAAGCTGAGAAACAGCATACCTGCTATCCCCTTTTATGTCATGTGATTGAGTTCCCTAAATATTTTATTTGCCCTCCACTGGATTAATTCAAGTGCTGGAAAATCTAAAACATAACTCCAAACTACAGGTGCATCCACAAAAGTGACTTGTACTCACCTGGTAATATTTCAGGAAAAAACCCCAACCAACCAAAAAAAAAAAAACAAACAAAAGAAAACAAACCAAAAAAACCTCTTATTCTGCTCCATGTAGATGGTGGTAAACAAAATCTGGTTTGTGGTACTAAAAACTATTGATATCAATAGATATTCTGATGTTTCTGGAAAGGTGTGAACTGTCAGCTGGCTAAAATTTATTCAAATACACTATAGAAGTAATAAAATTGACTTTACTACATGATTCTTCTTCCAAGTAAAAATTATTCTAATTCTTTCTAATGGATCCATACAGAGTCCTGTCTCCTAAATTGAAATGTGTAAGTTATTATATCATCAACCCTTTGAGAAAAAAGTGCCATGAAAATGCTCCACAGATTTATAATATAATTTTTAGCACCATGTTGCTAAGGTCAAGAGTAATTTCTCCATAAATAAGCATGTCATTTCCTCCACAGAGAGCAGTCAGTTTAAATTATAGCTAGAGAAAGAGATTATGAATATTGTCTCTGTGAAAATTGGTGCCTTATTTACTATTGATTGACTAGAATTTCTGTAAGTTATTACTATTTGACTTAATAAACACTTGCTTAAAAGGATCTGCTATGAAGAATTCTTTGAAAGGAAAGGATAACCAACAGCATTAGATAGAAAAGATAATTCCAGGCTTAATTTAAAAATACTACTGAAAATTTCTGCTCTAAACTGCACTTCCAACCTCAAAGAGATAATTATATACAAAAAATGCATACATACACAATTGCATATTTAATTAAATAATGCCTATATATGTCATAGCACACTTTATGGGGGCTATTTTACTGTTAATTCCAAATTAACTCCTCTGCATTGTTTCGTAAACATGCATTTTTCAGCTGTTCATTTTTAGTTTTTCAGGTCTGTAGAATAGATAAAACTTAATTTGCATTGTCTTTTCTGGGAATTCAATTTTCCTGAGTTAGAGACTACTAACACAGCCTTTTCATTGCAATTTATCACATTTGATTTCAGGTATTGTTTTGGGTTTCTGGGGTCCTGATATTGCTTTCACTTTAAATAAACTTCTTGTTCTTAAGGTACTGATATTAAGAATGAGAGAGAGGAAAAAAAATCTCAAAATAACAGAAAGGTGGCTAAAGGAGCAGTAATAATTTCTGCCCCTCTGCTTTATCTATTGACTTAAATTCAGTAGAATATGGTATTATTGTGACTATCTCTAGTGGTTTAGTAAATAATAATGTGTGAAAGAAAACTCTGTGTTTTTGTCTTGGGTTGAGCTGGCAAAATGCCAACTGCCCAAGTACAGAGAAAAGGTTCCCCCCCCGCCCCAACCAGCCAAGGGAAAAGGGAAGAAAAGGGAGAGGGAAAAAAACCTCTAAACCAGGTTTATGCTGAAACTTACGACATGTATTTATACAGAAAAGAGAAAATTAAGAGAAAACTACAATATAGCACACACTTACACAAGTTATATATAACTTCCCACTCCCCAATAAGCACAGATTTTACCATTCTGACTACAAATCATTCTAAAAAAAAAGTCAATTCCCCAAAGACAAACTTAAGCAAAGAGAAGAACTAAGAACAAACATTTTACTTCCCTAAGATAACATGATGGTGAGCCGGTGCTGTGGGCTTGGGCCTCTCCATCCCTCCTGGGACAGCACGGTGTCTTCTCTGTACCTCGGCCAAAGTGGAACTGCCCAAGCCACACCCACACACTGGACTTCACTGCTATTGAGATGATGTAAAATAGTGTCGAATACAATACTATTGGCTAGAAGAGGTCAGCTGCCAGCCAGCTCAGTCCAGCTGAAGGCAGCTGACAATTTCAGGCCCAAATCTGAGTTTTAAAGCCTAAATTTAGGCCTACCTGGCTAAACCCATAACAGTTTTAAAGGACAATTTTATGTATAATTTTATAAAACCAGAAGCAGGACTATATGTGATCTAAGGATTGTCTTCACCTTGCTGGAATTGGCTTTCCTTTTCCCAATTTTTCAATTAAAAATATCTAGAGGATATATAAATCTTTGGGTGAATCTCACCTTCCATCCAACTATTTCTGTTTAAAAGCCACCAAGCAGAGCTGAAGGAGTTGCAATTTAAGTACTTCATAAAGTACCTCTTCTAAACAAAACTCTCACTGAACTATCCATCCTAATGTTCACCACAGTCTCACCTCTAAGTTCATGGAAATGATTTATCATGGCAGCCAGATGTCTATAATCCATGATAAAAGAGGTCAGCCTGAAGGGTTTTGGCGAGAGAAGTACAAATTCCCACCTCAGACTCAGTACAAATCTGTTGGGAGTCCAGAGAGAAATGTGAAGACCAGAATATTCTAGTTTTCACTGTGACTAAAGCAATAAATTTCCAGCCTCACATTTTAAAAATACTTGATGTACAAATACTCCCCCCCTTTTTTTTTTTCCACACAGTGTTTAAAATTTTTTTGACTAGAAATGCGTAGCCAACCTCCCTAACATTAAGAAAAATAATACAACATAACTCACAAACAAAGGAAAATTTAACCTGAATGCACTATTATGCAGCGTGGATCATAACTTTTATTCAAGAATAATATATGTAAGACTCCTCAAAATCACCAGAAGTTTCATTCGCTCATCATTTCTGAAAATAAAAACCTACATATATGTCAGAATACAGCAACAAGGCAATACAACACCAGTTGTATTGCCTTTCTCAGTTGCCTTTCTCAGTATCAGTTACCTTCTTCAGCATTTGTGTAGATTTTATAAACATCTGAAAACATGAGAATAGAAAAACTTCTGTAAATCCATCCATGTAATCAGTGGTGAAGTGAAATGCAATTTCTCTTAAAAAACTTTGAAAGGGCTAAATTTCTTAAAAAAGAAAAAAAAATCAGTGCATTTTTGATCCTCTAAAAATCCTTAAAAAATAGCAGGAACAAGCTCTACAGTTTTAGACACAAGTAGGATAGTTTTTCACTTCTGACCTTCCCACTTCCACATTGTACTTGATCCCTTTGTTGGTTGCTACAGAAAAGTCAGTGAACAATTCTAATTTTTTTCCTTTTGTCCAAGACTCCTGTGATACATCATTGCATGTCATGTCATTCTTTTTACCTCCATCATCCATATATTATATCTTTGCCAAATGTTGTGTTCTTTCCTCAGCTGAAAAGTTCTAATCTGTCCAGGTGAGCTTCAAGTCAGAGAAGTATTGAAGAAGTACCACAGAACTGCACCTCTCACATACTACAAACCTTTATTTCTAGAAAATATACTCCAGAAATATCATTCTGTTAATCTCAATAAAGATACATTTACAGATCCTGATTGTTTACAACCTCTGGTGTTTACAGCCTTAAGTTAATCCTTGATGACCATGGTTTCTGTTGTGGTGTCTTGGGTTGAGCTGGCAAAATGCCAACTGCCCAAGTACAGAGAAAAAGGGTTCTTCCTCCCCTCAACCAGCCAAAGGAAGAAAGAAGAGGGAGAGGGAAAATAACTTCCAAACCAGGTTTCTTCTGAAACCAACTACATGTATTTATACAGAAAAGAGAAAATTAAAAGAAAACTACAATATAACACACACTTACACAAGTTATATATAACTTCCCACTCCCCAATAAGCACAGATTTTACCATTCTGACTACAAATCATTCTAAAAAAAAAGTCAATTCCCCAAAGACAAACTTAAGCAAAGAGAAGAACTAAGAACAAACATTTTACTTCCCTAAGATAACATGATGGTGAGCCGGTGCTGTGGGCTTGGGCCTCTCCATCCCTCCTGGGACAGCGAGGTGTCTTCTCTGTACCTCGGCCAAAGTGGAACTGCCCAAGCCACTCCCACACACTGGACTTTACTGCTATTGAGATGATGTAAGATGGTGTGGAATACAATACTATTGGCTAGGAGAGGTCAGCTGTTCGCTAGCTCAGCCCAGCTCAAGGCAGCTGACAATTTCAGGCCCAAATCTGAGTTTTAAAGCCTAAATTTAGGCCTACCTGGCTAAACCCATAACATGTGGTTACAAATTTCTTATCAAAGAGGAGTGAAATGTTCCTCATGGGAAGTTTCAAGAGAGTAGCAACTCAGATTGAGGTGTGGAAAACTTTGGTCTCTTCCTACTTGTGCTGGCTGGGAATATTTTTCTGTGAGGGAGTCATGTTGGAATAAACAACCAGATGTGTGTCCGTGGAGACCAGCATTGTAGTTCCACAGTGATGGAACTACACAGTGATGGTAAGGCAGCATGAGCCAACAATTCTTAGTTTCCAAAAAAACTCACTTAGGTCAAAATGAACACCTTCTTTTCACTGATAAAAGTGAATTCTAATCAGGATTCTTGCACTGATTGAAGAAGGTATCTTTGTCTCACAAATCAAGGGATAAAATTTGAAGAATTAACTGCAAATCTATAAATTCAACACTGAAATGTGACTCCTGTCAGGTTCATACATTGTGTTTTCTCATTGTCTTCTCGGGCAGGCTGTTTCAGCCATTCCCACGCAAGTGCTTTGCTGGCTGGCTGGCTGGCTGGCTGGGTGTCTCTTCAGAGTAAAAAGCCTTTTCATGTCACTTCCAGGTCTGGCTGCACACTATAGTTAGAAAATTGATATAGTTTATGGACCATCAAACAGAAAGAAGTCTTTATTATTATTATTTATTATTCTAGGTGTTACTATTTTTGCCACACTGAGTACTAGGAAAAAATCCACAAAACCCCACATATGAAATAGTTATTTCAGAGTTAAAAAAAAAAAAGTTAAAAATTGAGAAGCCCACCACAAGACAAATGTCAGAGAATAAAACAAATTAATTACACAGATTGTTAGTTTGTCCTTCTAATGTTGAAAATCCATAACTATTGATTGGATATGAAAATTCATTTGAAATTCAAGGTTGCAT
Source organism: Sakesphorus luctuosus (assembly GCA_013396695.1). Lineage (NCBI taxonomy): Eukaryota > Metazoa > Chordata > Aves > Passeriformes > Thamnophilidae > Sakesphorus > Sakesphorus luctuosus. The sequence goes on from VWZD01005824.1 coordinate 13,653, forward strand.
CTGCAAACTCTGATACAACATTCAAAATAGAGAGAGGTTTAAATCCTGGCATTAAAGAAGTCAGTGGATATTCTGAAGTTGGTGACGAAATACTCCTGAATTTAACGAACCTAATATTTTAAATTCATAAAATCCAAGAGTCCAGGAATTCCTTTCTGAAGCTTGCTCCTCTCTGCAGATCACTGGGAAGGAGTGGAAGTGTGAAGTGACCTCTTTTCCAGTGATCTGGACCTTTCGAGAGCTGGTAGATCACAAAATGCGAGAATGGTGTAAAATTTGAGTGGACATTACCTTAAATTCTCTGTGTTGGAAAAAATAATGAAACGACTAATTTTCCACCACGGGCTCAGTAAAGGAAGCATCATACAAATCACACAGAATTTTTCCACTCTGTATATTTGGATTAGACAATAATGTGCCCCCTTATGTGTAGTAAGATCACTAAAATACATGAGTCCAAGTCCTAGATATGACTAACCAAAGTTATTACAAACTGCTGAAAATAAACCTCATGTGGATTTGAAGGTTTCTATTCTATATTGTTTGTCAATATTATTATCAGCTGGAAAAAAATAAGATCTGTGCAAAACAAAAGTTGGTGGGGGGGTCATAGTTAATTATAGTTTATGTTGTTACAACTACTTTGTCATGAATATACATAAGCCTAAATATCCCATTATGGTTTAATTATACAGCCATTAGAAGAAGAAAATTGCTAATGAAAGTAGCCATGAAAAATACATATAATTTACAAACCCACACATAATATACCACAGATATGTTCAAATATCATAGGAAAAGGATGACTATGAGAATTTCAGCATGGCATTTAATCACTTTTATACATTATCAAATCTTTAATTAGGCAGAATTATGGAGGATCAGGAAAGGAAAACTCATTTGGGTGCTATTTTAAAACATATATTGGGCTTATTATAAGTTCTGAGATGCCTTCATTCTTTCACCTGAGCTGTTGTTTTACCATCTGGACTTTCTAGTCAAAAACTTCAAAAAATTCATTAAGACATGACATTAACCTTCAGCATAAGGTTTTCACATTCTAGTCCTGTAGCATTACATTACTGGCAAGCTGAATTATTGTCTTTAGCTTTTCTCTCTCAGTAACATTCCATGTAATGACTGTTTGCCACTTACAAGAGATCAACAAGACCTTTTTTACAATTTTTTTCCATGATACTGAAAGTTAGTAAAACAGGCAAAAACTTTGTGCAGACATGATATTTTAATTGTAATTACTCATTCCATGATACAAAGTCCTGTTGAGTTGAGAATTTGTCTTTCTTGCAGCGTGCATCTCTGGTTATTGGTCACATTGAGAAGCTGAAATAAAACAAGTTCATCCTGAATTACAGAAAATGTCTCTCTTGAAATCCAGGTAAGTTGTAGATACAGACATTACCACTGATCATGACTTTGCCTGCATAGATAGTTGGGCATATCCACTTGTCGGTTTTGTAACCATGTCTGTGCAAATCCAAAGCATTAGCAAAGCTTCAACAGCACTAGAAATTAAGGGTTAAACCCTTACATATTTTTTGAATAAAAATTATGGATTTATGCAGAGGAAAAGTGCTGCATGTTTCAATTTGTTCCTTCATCCATCTAACTGATGGCCAGGACATGCAGGACTGTGCTAGACTGCATTTGCCTCTCAGCATAGCCATGATTTAAGAGCAAACTCTTAAGACCCATTTCTTCCCAAAGGAATGTCTTGGTTCTCTGTCATACTTGCCCTGAGGAACCTAGTCTAGTGCCCATGGCAGAGTGTTGGAACTAGATGATCTTTAAGGTCTCTTCCAATCCAAACCTTTCCATCATTCTGTGATTCTATGGTTTCTCCTAGATTTCAAGACGTAAGAAGTCTTCTCTACTTCAGAAAAGCCAACAGCTCAATTTTGTCATACTTGCTAGAATAAACAACTTGGCATTAGTCATAATATTTGGACAGAGGTGGGATTGAAAACAAAGTTTTCTGTTTGCCAGAAGGGAATTGCTTATGCCTACTAGAGAGCTCTCCTCCAGCTGCGTTTTTGAGACACAGAGGCAACTCCCACTTCATGTGAAGTGAAACTGTAGAGTGTTCTGTAAGTGTGGTCACAATGTCCAATGTGCCCTGTGGAGGTAAAAAGTAGAGATTGGGTCTTGATTATGATTAGGTTGGGTATGACCAGACTTGACAGATATTTCCTGGAGCTTTGTAAGAAGTTTTTGAGGACCCCATTGGCTTCATAGGTGAAAACTCTTGGTCTGTGGAATCCAGAAATGTCTGAAGAGGGAAATTAAGAATAAGAGTCCTCCTGGGTCTTGGGAAAATTGTTCTGCTCTGCTGAGCTAGTCACACTAGACTCCTTTTCATGGTCAGGGGATGCAAATAGACATGACTCATCTGCGTATGGTCCTGTGAATGAGATAATTGAATTACTGGTCTTTATCTATGCGAATGTGTCCAGCACAAGATTCTGATCTCAATTATGCTTTTGTGTTGGGCTCTAAAACATATAATAGTTCATTTTGAGAACTTCTGTTGTCAGAGCTCATAAGAGAAGTGCACAATCCGAAACAAGGGCTATTTTCAGTGACTTATAGAGGAAACCTTCACAGGACAAAAAAAAAAAAAAAAGANAAAGATGAAAGTAAAGTGAAAAAGTGCAAAAAAAAGTTATTATTGGTGCATTAATGCAGTAAATCTGAAATGTATTTGCAGTGGGCAATATCTGCTGTTAACAGTTAAGTACCATACCAGTCACTATGCTGGTTACACTCTTACTGCTGTGACTTTCTATAGTATCCACATGTTCAAACAACAACTACTCATTTATATGCGAATTAATAACTCACGAAAGTGCATTTCATATCTGTGCACAAAAAGCTTTAGTGTACACTGGCTGAATTTCTGGCACTGTGTGCATTTCTGGCTTTGAACTGCAGGCCCTAGAAGGTACATAAACCACTGCATTTTTTTTTTTCCACAAATGAGAAAATTCTATTTATGTCTCCAAACTGTAAGAAAAGTGGAAATCCTTTCTATTTTCCTTAGGGATATTTAGGGCTACTGTATATCACAGATATTCATAACTGATGACAGCGTAGTGTTCTCTTCATAGAAAATGCATACATAATGGTCTATATATTTAAAACAAAACAAAGAAATAAATGAAAAGAGTTAAAAAATTATGGAGTTTACATCCTGTGAAATCCCTCAGCAGTCTCATACTGAAAAATATCTGTTGTTAAGAAATGAAAGTGTTAGTTTAAATTCTGTGTTATTTCAAAAAACAAAAAGGGGGGGAAAGTAAGAACTTATAACACTTTGACATGAACCTCTGAGGTGGAAGGGTAGGAAAAGACAATTAAAGAAGAGTAAGAATTAAAAGTAATTGTCCTGTGTGATTATGTAAGACTGGGGAAGAGAAAAGCCATATAAAGGAGCAGAAAATTGTAGTTTAATAGACATAAAGGAAAACATTATACTGATTTTAATTATGCTGTGACATAAAAAACCCTGATACCATTCACAATAAGCTGAAGAGCAGAAATGACACAATGTTAGGTCTGGTTCTCTATTTTGCATGTGCATACATATAAAATAAGCAATCGGCCAAGGTAAAAATAATTGGTTTTCATTTCATAACGAAGCATAGGCAGTGTATGAATTTCCTTTCTTCCCAGATATTTTTGCTGATTGCTAGTTGAAGGTTTATAACATTACTAATTTGCATTGGGCAGCTACAGTGGACAATAATCAATCCTGTGACAGGGATCTGTAAAACAGGAACAAAGAACTAAGCTACCTATAAATAATGAATTACCCATCAGCCTTTAAAGTATTCTGATTAATCATTACTCTAAAACATAAGTGACTGTTTTAAATTGGAGTGAACAACAGATTCCGGAGATCAAAAATGACATGGTCATATTTAAAATCAGCCTTTTCTTCTTGTTTGGCCTTACTGGTGACTCAGGAATACAATGGGAATATCAAAATAATTAGATTCATTTTACAAGGTGTTTATTTGATCTATTCCACATTCATTTCCATCAGATCAATGAAATGTGTACTTACTTTTAAAATTATTTTAAGTTACATTAAAAGGGGATTTTTTTGCATAAAACTCACAATTTTCCACTCAAATACATAGGATCCAGTTATTTCAATTTACCTACTAAATCTTTGGCTTTTTTTACATAAGGAATTGTTAGGAAATAAATGGACTCATATAGATGTGTGTATATTTTTACATAAATTCCAAATGTATCAAGTCCTGCCTCCTGAGGCATGCCTATAGAAGAGAAAGAAAATAATTGAAAAAAATAATTGTTAGTAGAATGAAAGTTCCAAATTACATCTTCTGTAGCATGGACAAAAGTCTTGAAAGTGTTTCAAGATAAATTGAGTTATCTGTCTAAAAAAATAACATCATATTATTTAAAGAACACAAAGATCACAAACAGCATTTCCAGACTTAGTGCACAGAGCAGAGGAAATTCATGCTCAGACTAGTGGCATCTTACACTACAACTGGGTTTGATTCCCCACTCTTACAGAAGTCTTACTTTGGCAAATGAGTTTTCTAAGCAGGACAAATACCAGCTTTCACCATTTCTGCTGGACAATCAGGTCTATTGGCACTGGCCTCTCCAGTCTTCCATCTGGTCTCAAATGTCTACTTAAATTTTTGAATGTTTCTTGCAGTCCTAATTTTCTTTCACTTTTTCTGTACATGCTCCATCAACTTTAATTAAAATCTTAATAGATGCATTTAGCTGTAAAGTGGTACAACAGTTTTATTTACATGAATAGTATTCAAACTCTTCAGAAAGGTTATATGTCTTTCCTCTCTCCTACACATTTTTTTCACACTCCACTGGTTGATCTCGGGTGTGTCTGAGCTCAGCTGATGAAGCCTGTGGCAATTGCACTACATGTGATCATGATTTTTCTGCTGTGTGAGTAGATCCATGCTTACAGGTAAAGACACGGAGGATGAGCTCTGCACTCATTTCTGGTTTTCTTTTAGCAAAACAAGCCTTTAACTGAAATTTTTACTACTGTTGTATAGAATCATAAAATCATAGAATCGATTGGGTTGGAAAAGACCTCTGAGATCATCAAGTCCAACCCTTGGGCCAACTCCAGTCCATTTACTAGATAACGGCACTCAGTGCCACATCCAATCTGTGATTAAAAACCTCCAGGGATGGTGAATCCACCACGTCTCTGGGCAGCCGATTCCAATGCCTGAGCACTCTGTCTGTAAAGAATTTTTTTCTGATATTGAACTTCAGTTTCCCCTGGCAGAGCTTGAGCCCGTGCCCCCTTGTCCTATTGCTGACTGCCTGTAGTTTTGATGTAAATTCTCTCCCTGCCAGTAACTCCCCATGCCATTAGTTAACAAAAGTAGTAGTTAACTACTACCAATTCCTTCTTGATCGTTTTGGATGGGGGAGATTGGGGAAAGGTGTGGTGGGAAATGGGCTTGGACTGTCTTTTTTGTTCTTGGGGACTACACACGGCTCTGGTGATGCGTGTGCTGCTGCGGGAGAGAAGCCGTTGCTCCTGCTCCTTGCAGCTACCATGGAGGGGAGTAAGCCAGTTTTTTCCTGCCACTGCTGTTGCTCCTGGTTTCGGCTTTGGGGTCCCGGTCACTGCTCCGGCATCACCGTCGCTGGCAGTGTCACAGCCGCCCACCCCACCGTGGCAGTGACCTGAGAAAGAGGAGTCACAGCTATTTTTTTCCTGGGAACTATCATCATCCTTTCACTTCCATCTTTCCTTCTTCCTTTGGGACAAAGGACATAGAGAGAGAGAGAGAATTCCTCTGAGTGCTCACTGCTCATCTCTACAAAGACTGAGAACTCACCCTGCAGCTAGCCCAGGTGTGACACTGTCTGTGTCCATAAATATAACTTTCCCTCAAAACCTACTGTTTTGAGGGTTGTTCTCTTGTTTTTTTTACTTGTGGTGTTGGGGGAGGAATTTACTCTGGTCTGTTTACAGTTATATCTATACCTACATATATGTATATATATACACACACAGTAGTTAAGAATAGTTATCCTTTTATCCATTTTCTAATTAAAGTTCCTTTTCTTAAATTTAATAAAAAGTGATGTGATTATTGTGGAGGAATCCTCGCCTCTGCTTTTTGGTAAACATTTTTTTGTTTCCTCCCTCAAACTAAGACAACTACAGATAAAAAAGCATACCCAGACCGTCATCTCAGGTCTCCTGTTGGCACTGATGGCAACGTCTTCTTCTCCCCAGCCAGGACCTTGAGCTCATATATGTTACAAAATCAGTTTTAAAACATAACCCTCACTTTTTAACCAAAGGATCTTTACTGAACTATAGACCAGTGTAAAGCTTATAGATCACCCTTTAATCAATATACTGCATCATCAATGTGCTCATCACAGACTTTGCCAGTGGCATTTGTATACTCTAAGCAATTTTCTGGTGAGGATGCTATTCTTACTATTATTTTCAAAGCTGAAAGTAAAGACAGAATAAGCTAAATTGGGACTGCTCTGGTTTAAAACCTGCTGTTGATACCTAATTATCCAAGCTCATTAGTGTCCTGTTATATTAAAAGTCTTGTTATGGTCAAAATAGAGGATGCCATACGTACGGAGTTATTGTCAGTACAATTAAGGTTTTAACAATCTATTTAATTCAAATTATATACTTAATTATAGGAAAGACTAATTATTAATAAAGTTAAAATTGTTGTACAAATACCTTCTGGATCTGCACTGCCCCTTTACTCTGGTGTTGTGCTCAGTTTCCTAATGTTACTTGTACTTGTTATCATTACAAACTGAAGCTAAATTAAATCACAATTGCTCATTCAACACCTTGTGGCTTGATCATTGTGACTACAGAGAAGACACCACAAATAAGAGCAAGCCAAGGTGCGCTCAGACAAATTCTGATCCCATGCACAGTCAACTTAAAGACGCAAAACTTGAAGTCTTTTAACACTAACAGTAAAGAATGTGCTTGTATTAATTGGTCTGCGATCCACATCAACTTTCCATTTTTATTCATGCCAGGCTTATAGGACAAGTAATCACATTCTTGTCTCCTGTATTTTGGGGGTGCTCACCAGATGAAGTCTGTATTTATTTACACTGGCTGGGTTCAGACGTACTCCTACTGACACCAGGAGAGGAGAGCAGTTAACCAGATATTTCTAATCTCCTTGAACAGCAAAGATAAATATGTTCCTACATCCCATTGGCTTCATATAACCCCAGACAACAGAACAACATACAGTGGTCCAGACCTTGTATGGGGATGCGCGTGACATCACTGCAAACATTGCTTACAGGCACCCAGCAATGCTCAGTGTATGTCACAGTGACATTGACTAAATTTAAACATCTCAAATAGGTCAGATGACTCGTCTAAAAATGCCTTTGTCTCTCACATGTCAACATAGACAACTGAATAGCTCAGCTGTAGACATCAACATTGTGAAGAAGGGGCCTAAAACGTGATGAGTCCCTCCTTAAACCTCTAATTCCAGCCTTTTTTTTTTTTTTTTTTTGGAGCCTAAACTCCACGTCTGATTACAATTTAATATCTCTCAACAACATGCTGCTCCAAAAAAAAACAGACAGCTGACTATAGGCAAACAAGTAACTTCTTGCATCTCTCTGATTGCTGCCAAAAATCCTTCTGTCTGTAAGGGAAAAAATAATAACAATAAAACAATCCTAAGCTTACCCAAAAGCAACAAAGATTTACTGAAAAATCAAAGCAGAGCTCCACTTTATGCCATACACAGCAAGTGAATATGCTGTCGTTGCTGGTTGTTTACAGAGCTGGTTGTTTGCAGTATTCATCCCTGGATGCAGTTTTAATTTTCCTGAGAGACAGCTGATTGTGCATGCACATACACCCAGGCACAGAGGCAGAGCACCCATAAAGTATTTTCCATGCGTGGTATCATTTATCTTAATAGTTGTTAGTGCTGCAGTTTCCACTTTAACAGTAATCATGACACATTTGTTACTTGATTTATTTGAATAGCACTGTCAAACACTGCATAAACAATACTGTTCTGGGACCTGGCCAGAAATTTCAAATTGCATTTTAATATTTATGTGCCTTCAGACTCCATGAGGAAAAATACTGATGGTAGCTTGCAATTTGAACTGCTGTAACAGCAGAGCCAGAATAAGTCTGCTTCTTCCTATATCTTGTGTAATCTATCATGATATTTCTTTAGCTGATCACAAGTAAAAAGAACATTAGTTTATATTTTTAACAACTGGCACTTACTGAAATAATATTTAGGTGGAATTAAAGGTTGCTTGTAGGTCTCTGGATTGGCTTTCTAAATAGCTACTAACCATCACTCTGATTTCATAGCAATGAATATCAGTGCTATTGCTTAAGAGCAACATTAATAGAGACACCAGAACTTTTGGAGTTTTCTTTCTGAAAAGTAATAGCTCTCTGTGCGTCTTTACTTCGTATTTAACACCATACATTAATACCAAAATGTTTGTTATAACCGTAAGCTGATCATAATTAGCATTAGGACCACTATGTGTGTTAGTAGTACATTTTTGATTAGCTGTCTCTAAGGGCAACATTTGGGTTTTTTGCACTTAATCGGTCCCACCATCAGAATTGTAATCACTGTAGGATAAATGCTGTGGGAGGGTTCTGACTATTAGCTTCCTGCTGCTAATAAATGATAAGGATATTCACAGTGTCTTTTTCCTCCTTCCATTACTCCACGAGCATTCAGAAATCACTACTTAAATCACGTCTTCATGTAGGTGAGGTGGGGCTTTTCCTGGCTGCATTTAAACTCTCTCTTTAGCAGTGACCATCTGGATGTGCATGTGTTATGTTCTATTGGATGCTACAAATTGCATCACTGTGTCTATCATACAAGTTAGTGTGGGCTGCTTTATATGACAAAATAGCAATAGTAATTACTCCTTATCCTTTAGAATAATAATGACATATATATGAAGAGAGTGTATAGGTCTTGGCTCTATTCTCCCAGGCAAAACTACCAGCTGTGAGATTGTGGAGTTCATACAGAAATGGATCCTCTTCTCTAAAGCATGTCTTGCTCTCTCCTTGGTGGCAGGGAAATGGACCTTTGCTACTCTAATGGACAATGAGACCGTGAAGTCCCCAGTATCTTGTCCATAAGGAGCCTCCAGCCCTTGTGAGAATTATTTCCTCTCCTTTTTCCAAAATCTTTATTTTCATTAATATTTTGTAGAATAGGAAACAGAACACATTTATACCCTTCCCTTTCTCAAGTAGCTGTCATCAAGATTTATAGTGCCAAAGAGTTCAGGGAAAGGTTAAGGAAAACACAATCAGAAGAACATCACTGAGCTTGAGAATTAAACAGAGAGGAACACCATGAAGTTCATTTAAAAAGAAAATCCTGAGTCATCCAGTGCAGACTCACAGGCTGAGAACTGGCTAACCATGAACAGCTTTGCAGGAGAGGATGATGATTTTTAGGGTTCTGTTAGGTAAGGCCCCAAGTAAATTATCCAACTTGGAGTTAGTCCTTCTTGAGCAGCAGGTCAGATTAATGACTTTCTGAAGTTCCTCAAAATAATTCAGAATTTACAATTGCACCTATCACAAAGAGCACGCACTTAATAGCAGAGGAAATTAATTGATTTGCTTAAAACTGGATGAGGTAACATGCAGTGAATGAAGGGTCAAGGAATTGGGATTTGGGAGCAAAACAGAAGGCAAAATTATTATTCAGTGTAGTGCCACATATTGTTAAACAGAGTCTACATCCCAAAGCAGAGCTAGGTATCTTCCAGGTACATTAGTCAGAAAACGAAGACAAAAGAAGTTGTACTCCCACCTCACAATAAATGAGACAGGGGATCTGGTGACCACTGGAGAAGTGACATGGAGAAGGCTGAGGTACTCAACTATTTTTGTGCTTCAGTTTTCCAGGGCTATTCCTCTTCCTACATCACTCAAATCCCTGAATCTCAATGCAGGCACTGAGAAAAGTAACTCCCTCCCACCACAGGAGATCAGGTTCAAGTCCATCTGAGGAACCTAAACGTGTATAATTCTATGGGAGGAGCTCAGATGAATTCCAGGGTTCTGTAGGTACTGGCAGATGTAGTCACTACATCGTGGCAGTTAGCCAAAGTCCTTGGTGACTAGAAAAAGGGAAGTCACAGAATCTAAACTCATTAAGTTTTGAAAACACATCTGAGATTAGAAAGTCCAATTGTCAGCCAGCGCCATCACGCTCACTACCAAACCACATTCCCAAATGCCACAGGCATGCCTGTTAAACACTTCTAGAGATGGTGATTTGATCACTTCCCAGGCAGCCTTTTCCAATGAATGACCATACATCTCATCTACTTTAAAAAAGAGTAAAAAGGACTCTGGGAACTGTTGACCCATCAGCCTCACCCCTGTGCCCAGTAACATCATGGAATGGGTGCTCCTGGAAGATATGCCAAGGCATATGGATGACAGGGTGGTGATTGAAAAGGCAGTTTCACAAAGGAGAAATCATGTCTGACTAACCTGGTGGCCTTCTATGATGGAGTGATTGTACTGGTGATAAGGAAAGAGCAAGTGATGTCATTTACCTTGACTGCTTTAAGGTCGTTGACACAATCCTCCACAAATTTCTTGCTATAGATTGGGTAGATATGGATTTGATTAATGGACTGTTAGATGGATAAAGAACCATCTGGGTGGCTGCATCCAGATCAGTAACAAATGATGTCCCTCAGGAATCCATATCAGGACCAGTACTGTTCAAAATCTCTATTAATGCCAAAGACAGTGGGATTAAGTACACCCTCATCAAGTTTGCAGATGACATCAAGTTCAGTGATGCAGTTGATACACACCAATAACACCGGCACAGGTTGCCCAGAGAAACTGTGTACAGTCCATGTCTGGAAGTGTTCAACATCAGGCTGGATGGGGCTTTGAGCAGCCTGGTCTAGTGGAAGGATACCCTGCCTAGAGCAGGTGGGTTGGACTAGGTGATTTTTGAAGGTCGTTTCTCACCCAAAACACAAAATAGTTGCACTATATGTTTTATGAAACACAAGTGAGGTCATAGTGGTCTCCAGACATCACCCTTACTGCCTTGAAAAAGCTCGCTGTGTTCAGAAACCCTAGCTCGTTTCCTCTCATTGAATTTGCATGATTAAACAGCAAAATGGGATATCAGGAGTCTATTCCATTGGCTATTGTTCTGTTTCTGTATTCAGTGGAATTGTATACAGAGGCATCAGAGGGGGTCCTGTGATTCAGACAGGGAGGTCAGTGAAAGCAATGCTAATGGAACATCTAAGGTACATATGAGTATTTGTACTTTAGTTTCTGCAACCTCAGTATTGCAGATGAGCTGATAAATTATTCTAGTTGCTAATTTGTCATGAGAGGTTTTATTACCACTTTTGTCCCTTTGAGTGCCTTACACAATCAGATTGCTCTCTGCTGGGAGAAAATACCTTATTTCCTGTGTTACACAGCAATTGTTATAATACAAAAATTCTCTCCACCTTCTGTGTTCTGTAAATGTTCATTTCATGCATTCTCCACCAACTTCAGCTTATTTTCACAAGTTGTTAAACTGTTGCTTAAGTGAAATGAAAACTCATTTCTTCCCTTCGTATCTCCACTAAATCACAGAAATTTGTGGAGGGAAAGTAAATCTATTTTTAAGGTGGTTGTGTTTTGTGATTTTTATTGTGATTCTGACAATTAACAGGCATAGCCTCTGGAATCATGTCATTAAGCAGTTTAAAGAAAACCTTGAAACTGTTATCCTTTAGAGCTCAAAAAAACAGAAAACAAACTAAAAAAGCTTCATGCATTTTTTTTTCCAGGGTCTGCCTCCTGACTGAAATAGCAATATTTCAGTTCGGTATCTCTTTTCTTCATCAGCTCCGATGACTGCAAAAAGCTCCATGAATCAGGGCAGAAATGCCACAGATAATGGAAAAAACAGATTCAAGAACTAGCTATCAGGAGAATGAGCAGAGCGTATACATGGCTAATCAAAGAGCACACTTTATGGAGTTAAAGGTCAAAGTCTAACTAGGATATTTCAAGGCTGCTATTCTAAACCTTTTTCAGGAGAATGGGATATTTGAGCCTGAATTCTGTCTTAATATCTTACATGGGGAAAACCAAATTCTTGATGATATTCTCTCAATAAAATTTTAAAGAGTGGATCAAATGATTAATTCTCAGAATTGCTGGATTTGCAGAAAAATATCTGGAAACCCACCCTTTCTCCAGAGTTCTAGGGACCTCACCTTGCAGTTGTGCTCAGCAGGTAATTCAAAAAAGACAATGCCGTAAGAATCTTCATGTTAACTCCAAAAAGGAGAGATACCAGGATTTAGTGGAGTATTTGTCTTGTTTCCTTCCACTTGAATTCTGATTTTCCTTACTCTGTCTGTCCCTGAATGTCCCTTTGTGCTTCTTTCTCCAGATGGGCTCAAACGTTGAAGAATTTCACTGGTGAAGAGTGGGAGAAATTAATAAGTGGGTTTTTTTCCAAAAATTCCTTCTCTGAAAGCTTTCAGGAACATCATGCCCTCTTTCATCTATATAGACTGTTAAAATGTAACAGACTCCCCTGTTTCCCAGGGGGGTTGTTTTGGGGATTTTACACAGTCTACGTCAACTCTTCTCTCATCTTTCTCTAAAAGATCTACAGAGGGAGCGCTTGGATGACCCTGTCTATAATTAATTACTCTCAGAGCTGTGTTTGCTCTCTAGGTTCTTTCTACAATTGATGCTTTCATGTTTCTTTCTGTGTTAAGAGACAACAGGTTTTGTTCAATATTCTTGGTATTACAGACTTGGAACAGAGTTGACATTTTCTATTCACAGCAGTTAATCCAACTGCGAGTATGCACATCTAATCCTTTTAAAGATTTTCCCTTTGGAAATGCTAATCTGTGCATGTTCATATTGAAATCAATTAATTTTACATTCCATTGTAATTAAAAGAAAAAATGGTTATATTTGATAATCAACTTGCTATATTTTCTCATAATATATCATTTACTTTATCATATCATTTATCATTATCATTATCTTTTTATAATTAATTTATAGCTTTTCATTCTCCTGTTTTTGCTGGCATATTTCAGGTAGCAAAAGAAAACAAAAATACAAAAAAACTTGCACACAACAAAAAGACTTGTACCAATCTGGCTCTTTTAAAGTTTTGTGGAAGCGTTTTATTTGTTTGTATTTTGAATTCTAAACACTGCACTGAAATAATGTTTTTGCATTTGGGAATAAGTTCAAAGTTAAAAAAATATCTTTATATCTGTAGAAAGTTCTTGGCAACACAAGGCAACATAAGCCAATTAAAATGTATGTGTTGAAGACCTGAAATCTTAGGAGTCAAGGCTCATACACAGAACTCCCCCAGTGTCATTTGATTTCTTTCATAAATGGTATTTCATCTAAATAAGGCTGCTTTTTTGAGTAGGAAAAACAGCACATCTGCAGAAGTATCAAAAATATCTTTAATGACACAACAGGCTTATAAATACTATCCAGTGGCTGCCGGGGAATATTGCGAATGTACTATCCAGAAAAAGTGAAATTCAACCTGAGGCAATTCTCAGGAGCTGCTTAATCCTATTATTTTTTACATTAGTTGACTTTTGCATGGCTGTAGAATCTAAAAACTTCAGGGATGTGACAAGGCTTTGTTTCATAAACCAGTCTGTTACTTGTTGGGAAAGAAACTCTATGGGAATCTCACAGGTTTTAACAAGACCAAGTACAAGGGGCTGTTCCTGGGTTGGGGTAACTCCCAGTATCAATCCAGGCTGAGGGATGAACAGACTGAGAGAAGCCCTGCTGAGGAGGACTTGGGAGTGCTAGTGGGTGAGAGGCTGGGCATGACCCATGGACACTGGCAGCCCAGAATGCAAATTTGTCCTGGGCTGCATCCCCAGCAGTGTTGGCAGCAGGTGAGGGAGGGGATTCTGCCCCTCTTCTCTGCTCTGAGACCCCACCTGCAGAGCTGCCTCCAGCTCTGGGGTCCGCAGCACAGGAAGGATGGAGCTGTTAAAGAAAGTCCAGAGGAGGGACACCAAGATGATCAGAGGGATGGAGCATCTCTTGTCCAAGGAAAGCTGAAAGAATTGCGATTGTTCAGCCTGGAGAAGAGAAGGCTTTGGGGTGACCTAATTGCGGTCTTTCAGTGCGTGGACTTTTTACAAGAGGATGTAGTGATAGAAGAAGGAGGAACAGCCTTAAACTGACACTAGGTTTAGATTGGATATTAGGAAAAGATTCTTTGTTGAGGGTGGTGAGGCCCTGGCACAGGTTATCCAGAGAACCCGTGGCTGCCTCTGGAGGTGTCCAAGGCCAGGCTTGATGGGAATCTGAACAAGCTGGTCTAGTGGAAGGTGTCCCTGCCCATTTCAGGGGCTTTGGAACTAAATCATCTTTAAGATCACTTCTGACCTAAGCCATTCTATGATTTTATTATTCTGTGATTCTACAGAGAAAGGGTACATTATCCTTAACTAGTTTCTCTGAAGCATTTTTTGCTGCTAATTGCAGCTTTCCTGCTTCTCTGTCTTCAGTCCATGTGTCTTGGTCAACCTGTGATGCTGACCAAGTATCCCTAACCTAGTTCTTTCTTTGACATCAGACCAACACACCAGCTTCATGACTTCCTCTTCCCCTCCCTCTTTTCCTGGAACCTGCTGGTTCCTTCAGCCAAGGAACAAGGATTCAGGCTACACCTGAGGCAACCCCTGCATTTATACACTTGAAATATCCTCTTCTTACATGTTGCAAAAACAATCACCTAAGCTGGACACTTTAAACAATACACTGATCTCTTAAATTTTCGAGCACAGTTTGCTATAGATAGATGAAAACTGTAAACAAAAAAAATAGAATAATTCCCACTTCATTCACACACAAGAATGTCAGGTGAAAAATTGGAGTATGCTGTTTCACAAAAGCCTATTATAATGAATGCCAAGAGTACACTGGGTTTTTTTAATCAACTATTCATTGCTCAGAGCTAATTACATTTTAGTTTTCATAAATTATGAGGATTAAGGTCACTATTCAAGTTACTGTTCTCATTCAAAATGGTCAAGAATTATTTGAGTTGTTATGGAAGAGCATGTTTACACATCTGTAAGATCTAAAAGGTTCTGGTCTTCAGCTCTGCTGAAAATGTCACTATATGAAAGACAATGTACCATCATTTTGGACCTTTCCCTGCAATCTGCAAAGACATCATTTTGTATCCAATCTGTATTTTATTTCCTAATGTAATTCCATCAGAGTATTTTCTGATGTAAAAAGATGCAGAAGAAAATACACTGCAAGAAATAAAGTCTGTGAAAAACTTAAAATAAGGAAAGGCACAGTATCCTTAAGGGTTATTGGAAGATCTGAGAAATTTATCATTGTAAAACAGCAACAAGAGAGAAATACAATAGGAATATATATTACAGAGGAGAATCAGGAGAAACAAACAAAAAAGTAATTTTCTGGAAACTTATACGTACATAAGCATTACTTTAATAAACACGACCTATTGCAAGTTATAAATCTGGTCTTGAAAACTGTTCGTAACCCATAAATTGCTTGCAGTAGATTTTCAAAGAGGCACAGCCAGAAAGAAGCTGAAGCCATTGTAGAAATTATAATCTGAGTTGAAAATATCAAGAAAAAGCACTCCATTCTGAAATATTAAAATTATTTTGGGGGTCAAAATTTGATGACCAGGTGAAGCCCATTGTGACCAGAGCTGCTTGGAAAATCACTAAGAACATTTGCTAGTGAAGATTACAGTATGCTAGCAGACCATGGAAATAATAGTTGGGATTCTCTAGGGGTTAAGAATAGAAATAAAATATAAATCAACTATTCATCCCAGAAAATTCACTGTCCAAGCCACTCTGTAATGATGAATAAACTTCTAACACAAAGTTGCACAATGCTGTCAAGAGAGACAGGGAAAGACACATGAGACTAAACATAAGAACGTTTTCCTAGGGAGTTTTAAGCTCCTTTCATTGCCTACAAAGACAAGAGTAATTAGATGATTAGGTCACGAGCTTGGAGTCAAGTGGGATTAATTCAGAGCACAGTTGTGAAAACTTCTGCTGTTTTCTCCTAAGTGAGCAAACAGATCTATGAGGAGTTTTGGAGAGACTCTTGAATTTTAAGGTACTAATGGACTGCAGGGGAACTCTCTGACCTGACACCTGCAGAGCCTCAGCCAGGTTAATGGGATAAACTGATAGTTGCCAGAAAAATACATATAAGAGTGGAAAGGCAGCTCATGGCAGATATATTATAGATGTGTGAGTACTCAATGCTTGACAAGTACTTTTAAAACCCACGCTTGCAACCCATCAGCAGAGAAAATGAGGTTAACACAACAGCTCCTTTCCCACCTCACTGTCCCCAGCAGACACCAGGTGAAATCGCTATGAACACTTGACAAATACCAATTTCTGTAAACTCTTGTCCTTGTTTGTTTTGTTATCTCAGGGAGCAGCAACTACAATCCTGAGTTAAGGACTGGCAGTTACCCTGGAGAAAGAATAACAATTAACTGCTTTCAGCCAGTGTAGGAGAGGAAGAAAATGATTGTGAAGTTTTGTCCTAGTTCAGCAGGTGGGACCAGTTGTCACTGTGTGGGGGTGATCAAAGCTGTGTATTCTACCCCCTCTATTCATTCCCAAGGTCAATGGCCCATTTGCAGCAGCTTCCCAGGGAGTCGTTAGCACCTCCACTCCCAGCCTGAGGGGGCGTAGCTGCTAATGGGCCATCAACAGTCCAAAAATAGCCCATGACTCACAGAGTTAATCACCCATTGTGTGAGTCCCCGCCCCAGGGGAGGGACTGGATGCTCCCTGAGGGTACAAAAAGGGGTAGGTAAGAAGACCTCGGAACCTTTTCATTGGACCCAGAGGAGCAGCAGGACCTTGACAGGAGGAGACCACCACTCTCGACCAGACTACAGCCATCACCTGCACCAACAGGTTTTTCACTTCTTTTTGCTTTGGACTTGGGGGAGCCACACAGGTCTCAGCACAAGGGCTAACAAAACCCTTTGGGTTTGTACCCCAGGGCACTGGGTTATACTGCTGGGTTCTGGGAGTTGAAAGCAATTTCTCTTTGCATCAGGGTATTTACTGTATTATTATTATTAAATTGTAGCTCTGACTTATAATAGCTCTTGTGTTGAGTTCGTTTCTCCTGTTGGTTTACCTCTAAACCAGCACAAGTTTTTATTATTTTTCTTGTTAGCCTGTGCAACATGCCAGTATGTGCACCGAGCAAAGAAAAGTTTGCAGTGCCAGTTTACTGCCACACTAAACCAAGGTGGCTGCACAGCCTGGACATGGCTTAAAGGTTTAAAATAACAAGTAATCCAAATTTCAGTGCATCTACACCCGTATATGAAAGGCAAACTAATCTCTCTCTGTGTTGCACACACCACCATGTGTTCTGCACCCTTCCAAGCTACATTTATGATAGATGTATTTAGGAAGGATTTGTGAACTTTCCTTTGCTCCTACTTTGTAACTGTTTTCTGTGACTGACTTGATAGGGGAGGACAGAGGTTATAGCCCGAGCAAAGAGGGAGTGTCTGAGGTCTGAAAAACCTGGACCACACATATCCTTTACTTTATATCACACACCTGAATTCCAGACACATGAGACATGTTTTTTAAATTAATGTGCATTTAAAGAAGGAAGATCAGTTTAAATCATAATATTGTTGCTCTGCAAAAAAACTTTTCAGGGAGACAACCACTCTGAGTGGGTGGATGAGGTTAAGAAAAAGTGCTTATCAGGGGTTATAACCCAAAGCCTGACTCCTATCTTTTACTCCATTGCAATTTAGAAAATACCATTGCCTGGCAAAAAATAAGTTCATGAATTTCATGACCTTACATCCAAGACCTGCTCTTGATCAGAGAGAACAAAAATCAAAGTACTGTGCTGAAGCATTTTAATTGAATTTGATAGAGAATACTAAAGAGATATTTCAGCTTAAATCAAAATAGGATTAGAGAAGGTGGTTTTTAATGTTTTGTAATTAAGAAAAGCAGACTGGAAAACTCTATGCATTCCAAAGGTGGTATTTTTCTCTTTTTTTTTTTCTTTTCATTTTCAGGTGTTTGTATCTTTCTCAAGACACAATAGATTTTATCAAATTTAGTCTGCAAAATAGTCACATGGATAAAAAGGCAAATCCTATAATTTGTAAAGTTGGAATAAAATATTCTCCCTTTACTTTCCCCCTCCATATTGTTTTTATAAATAGTTAAGGAATCAGGTATTGATTTACAGATTATTTAGGATTTCCCTTTTCCCCAAATGCATATTTACAGAATAAAGTATAAAAAAGCCTTTCTAGCTTCAGGTTATCATCATCATGTGCAAATTAAAAAACTGTGAGACAACTCCTTTAATATCTGACCTTATGCACAGGTCTAGCCTTTTTCTTCATTTGGTTCTCCAAATCTTCCAATTTTGTTTTGGTTGAACCTGTCCAGTTCAATATTCTTATTATAGAATATATACATACATACACCCATATATTTATATATATAAAGAGCACCCATGGTCCAGGCTTTCCAAACATACACCTGCTACTATCACTGAACGTTACTGTGTCATTTTAAACTTTAATTTCTGTTTCAGGTTCTTTCAGATTTCAAAAACCCTTTCAAAGGTTTTTTGATGTTTTGACACATTTCCCTGTTAAGATGTTTAAAAGATTTCTTTTATGAGTTTTGGCTTTCAATGGAAATAGAAAAAGGGAAACAAAAGAGATATTAGCATAAAAATACACAGGGGCATGCAAAGGCCTTTGAAGAGTAACTTTAGTGAGTCTTTATTTTTCTTGGTCTTAGATCTATTCATTTAGAATCATATCCCCTGAAGAAAGATGGCATGAAATGAATTAAGAAGTTGTTTCATTTTGTTTATTCATTCATTAGGAATCCTCTTCTGGGCCAGCAGGACTAAGAAAAAAGGGGTTTCAAAGAGGAAGGATGCTTTTGTAACATAACCCATATGTTAACAATAATTTTACTCATATGATGCTTTATGACCAGTTTACTCAAAGGAAATATTGAAGTAGTGCAGAAAAGTATAATATTATGTATAGATTAATCAGAGTGATGTACATTTTTAATTACCCTCTTAGCTTACTGAAATTAATCTTTATGATCTTTAGCCTTTTAGTGTGATTAGTTTCAAAATATCAATCCAAAATATACTGATAAATTTTCTTGGCTGAGTCAGATGGAATTCCTTGTAAACCTATAAAAATAAATTCTGGTTTCACAAGATTTCACAAGCTCTGAAGAGCTACAGCTAATACTGATTATACAATATTACAAAAAATGTTTTTGTTCCCTTACCTCTCCGTAATGCCATAAATGATATATAAAATATAGGTCAAAGCCAAAAGCCTGATTTTCATCTTGATCCAATAGAGCACTGGAAATTAAAATTATAAGAATAAGAAGCTCTGGAAAAATATGCACAAAAATTGTAACCAAAAACCAAGCACCAAACATTTCCAGAAACCCATTTGAAAGAAAAAGAAAATTCCTTACTTGTTTAAACCAAAGCTTACTAAACCCTTTAAAAATAATTGTTTATCAATTATTAATCAACTTCTTTTACATCTAGTCAAAGTTGCTTAGTTCTAGTTACAAGGAAGAAATTATGAAATTTCCAATAACTCAGAATATATATAAGATAGTGAGAGATTTTTGACCATTATTAAAAAAAAACAAAACAAACTAAAAACAAACCAAAAAAACCAAACCAATCAAACAAACAAACCCACAAAAAACCCAACAGAAACATTCCAGATGTAAAAGTGGAATAACTATGCTTTCTGTAAAAAGAAAAAAAAAATGACCTTTTATTTTTCTCTATGGTGAGACATCATTCTCTGGGAATAAAAGAAAGCAAAACAAAACAAAATAAACAAATAAAAATCCCCATAAACCCAAAACCAAATTTTCAAGCATTGCCTAAATAGGAAGATAAGTAAACTTATGCCTAGATTTGGCTGAGGTATATTTCCACAAACAGTTTTAATAACAGGTCACAGTTCTGCTGCCTTTCTACCATAAGAAGGTAAGGACTTTGAGACTCAGATGTATTTAGTCTTTTTCTGGTCTGTGAAACTTTTTTATTAGAGTTCAATTGAACATTTAATGAGAAATCTTACAAATTTACAAACTTATGAGCACATGAAGTGGATATTTGGAATCTGCAAGTAAAGTCTTCATACAGAATCACAATGATGAGCTAACGTATTCATGTAAGTCTATAGAAGAAGCAAGGAGGGGTCTGTTGGTGAGTGAATGAGAGACCAGCAGAAAATAAACTTATACCTGTACAACAAACAGGTTTCTTCCTCCCCTGGTGTGTCCTCCCAAACACTGCCTAAGCCAAGCCACTGGCAAGGAGCAGTCACTACAGATGGATCAGCAGGAGCTCATATAACACTGTGCAGCTGAACCCATCTGGCATCTAAGTGTTTGATATGGTGTTTGTTAGCTGCCTAACAGATTTTTTTCCCTCTTTACATAAAAGCAGGGAAAGGGTTTTTCATGTCCACCAGCCATATTCTGTAAACTTTATCTGTAGCCAAGAGGGTATTTGAGCAAACTGCTGCCTCCTCACCCTCCTTCTCCTGAGTCACTTTGAGATGCTCTTGAACATTATCCCTGCTGTAAATGGATGGCAGATTGTTTGGTCTGTGATTAAATTAGGCAGGCACAGGTGGCATCACCTATTGTAAATTTGTCAACTTTTATGTCTACAGCAGCAGCTGTTCTTCTCTACCTTTTAATAACTCAACAGAGGGGAGAGGGAAAGGATGCTGAGCCCACGAGGTGAATCACGTGGAAAAGAGTCCTGCAGGTTTCAGGGAGTCAGGATGTTCCCCATCCCATTGTTCAGTGACATTGTTCAGTGTTTCTGTCCTGGTCTCCACAAGGAGGATTTGGGGTGAAAGGGCATTAAATCAGCAGCAGGGAGGAAATGCTCTACAGTGTTTGCTTTACCTTTAATTTAGATTTGGTTAATAACTTAGGAAAATTTGCAAAGCTCTGTAACACAGTGTCCTGGTGATGGGAAGAGACAGTCTCTTAGATACCATAACATCCACTGGTTTGGAAGCAATAATCCTTAGATTCCATCACTATTTTATTTAACACAGAAATGAACTAGTTTGAAATATGGTTGTAGTCTTTTCTTGGTATCGTATCAATATAACCTACATTATATTTCTGAATTTTTTGTCAAATTAGGCCTTTTTGAAGTGATCAGTATTCTAGCTTCATATATTCTTAAAAAGTTGCTGCTACTACTAAGCATTATACCAGGTACTAGAAAACTGTAAAATGTATACTATGTAAAATTTGTCTTAGTGACAAGGAGTTGTAAATCTGCCTCCATAGCAGGACTCTCACTATTCAGCAAAGTTCTCATCCTTTAAAGATGTTCTCCATACAGTTGTTCATTTCTGGCCCTGCTGAAATATTATTTTCAGTCTAGATTACATTAACAAATCACTGCTTTCAGTTCCATTTCTACTTCCTATTAACAACAATAACGTAGTTGGCTTGCTTTTCACCCTCACACACATTCATTGTACAAAGGGTGCTTTTTAAAATTCACCCCCAAGTTTGATACAATAATATGAGCCAGCAGAACTGCCCAGCAATATGATTTGTAGACTAACTAATTACTTATTCATTAATTACTATAGCACACTTTAAAACTTTCTGAGAATTTTTCAGCATTGCAAAGAACAGATACTACAGAACTGAGGAAGGACCTACATGTCTCACATCTCATCTGTTTCTTCCAACTCATTTCATAAAAGATATTAACTCTCATGATAAATATTCCTACTTCTCGAAAGTGACTGGAATTTTCCTTTTTTTTCTAGTCCTTTTGGAATAAGGTTTTTTCCAAGCAGCTAGACTAGGGCAATATGAAAAGCATCAATTGAGAAAAAATGTCAACTATTTTATTTTGAACAACAACAAAAAAAAGAGTAATGGCAAGGAACTGATCACAAAAAAGCAAGGAATACATTTGCAATAAGACTCATAGCAACAATTGATCTAAAAAAACCCCACCAGCAGAGGAAATACAGAGATGAAGCCATTGGGAGGTCACTCTTGTGTTCGGTGCCAGGTAGGAAAACATGATGTGGAAAGGATTTAAAGGACTAACTCTGCCACAATCAGTGTACTGGTTGTATTCATGAGAGTGATATACACCTTTGACAAGAGCTGCAAGGGAACTTTGGTGAATTCAGGACATAAATGTGGGGGAAAAAAAACTATATTAGGGAAAACTTCATTTCATAGAATTATCAAATCATTAAGGTTAGAAAGATTGCCAGGTCTTCAAACAAAGGCCACCATGTCCACTAAACCATTTGGTTTGTTCATTCAGAACCTGGTTCTAAATGTGTTCTGGTTACAATGCAGAAATACTTTGGTGCTTTCTTCAAATTGAATTTGAAGCATTTTTCCATCCCAAATATGTAACATTCGGACTTCATATTTGTATACTCACTTTGTCACTGCTTTTTATCTCTGCAAGAAACTCAAGTGAAAATGACTTGTTCAACACCAGGTTATTTTTCATCAGTTCAATCATTTAAAGGCCATTAGCATTTAGAAACCTCTGGAGCAGTAGATAACTGGCATGGATTTTGGCTCGCATTAACATCTACATCCTGAGTGTAGAGCCACTTCCATAACATCTGTCCAGATCAGCTGCTCTGGACTGTGGGTGGGTTTCTCTCCTGGCTTCCCTGTGCCTCTGATTTCAACAGACCCCACTGAGCTCAGGCCACACAGTTCCCAGCTGACTTGATGTCACAACTGTAGGACTGCAGCTGCCACCAGCTGAGTTAATCATTGCCACGGATGAACCTTTCCAGAATCAAAGCCTTGGAGACTTTTCCAGCCTGAAACATGAAAATGCACACAAAGTCCAGAGAACCGGGGCTTAAGCATCTCTCTCTTATTAACCCCTGATCTCATTAACTCCCAGTGAGATTATTAGAGAAAAAGAGGGATATGATCTTTAATGAGGAAAAATACCTATTATTGAGCAAAGATATGGGATTTTACTTCCAAAAAGTTATTTATGCATTGTTAGAATTTCTTTGTTTTTTTCTGTTTTACAAATGCTTTTGCTGTTAAGCTAAATTAATTACTTCAATAATACCAAGTTGAAAATTGATGTTGCTTCCCTATATAGTTGTACACAGCATATTGTAAATCATAGATTACTACAATATAACAGAATATTAAAAAATATCAGAAACATGAGGATGTTTCACAGCTTTAGATGACATATTAAATACTTTGTTAACTCTCAAACAGCCATTTATTTGCTATATTCATTATCCATCATCCTTTATTAGTACTTAATTAGTAGGTGAAACTTATGTAGAGAGTTTACATAACAAAGCACAAGAAGATTAATAATGAATGCACAGTAACTCTTGTTTGTACACAATGCATTTTGAGGTGTTTACTGAATTACCTTTTTTCAACCTTTGCTGTTTAACAGAAGAAATAGACACAGACTTATTCTAGTTTTATTGTGTGGTATGTTTGGATACAAGCTCCTCTGGTATTGACTAATTGCATCTTAATTACTACATCCAACTTGAATGATTATGTTTTGACATCGATGTTTTCCTACAGGTGATCAGTATTCTTGGCTTGTTTAATTTCAACCGAAAAAGGCAAGTGAAAATGAACAAAAAGCAAAAAGTTCAATACATGAGAGAATTCAGGAATTCTGGGTTCTATTTTTTTCTATGTCAAAGTCAGATTCTCCCTTATGTCATAAAGTGCACTCACTTTTTTCTCCCTCTCTCTTTTTTTAATTCTAATTTTTCTGATTTTCTTGCACTTTATAATAATGCAGAACCAATGCTGAAGATTTTCTGCTAATTTTACTTTTCACCTACTTACATATGAAAGCAAAATATGTGTGCAGTGGCTTTCTGACATCTCAGAAATTTCCTCTCAAAATTTTTCAAAATTATTAATTAATTGTCCAAAAGTTATGGGGTAGAGAACAATGGGAAGCAGAAGGGTACTGCAACTAAATAACTAGATATCAGGTTAAAAATTGAAGAGAATTTTACTCGAGGCCTATATAGGGATGGAACATTGGTTTCAGGTGATGATGACGACAATGATGATGATGATGGATATTTCAAGGTAACCATGGCTACTTTAGGTGGGAAAGCAACCTCCAGTTTCTCCAAATAAATTTAATCTTGGGAAAGGTGTCACAACACTGCCAAGCAGTCATTTACTTCTTACCAATGGCAAAAATATAGCATTTTGTCTCCACCACAAGATGAAACTGGAGTTTGCCAAACATTAAAGAAGTGCAGAAACTTGCATATAAAACCTCCATATGAAGCAGCAAAGTGTGTCCAGGAGTGAGAAAAGGAAAGAAGTGACAGCCACTTCTAAAAAAGGGATTATCTACCAGATATGGGACATGCCACTAGAGAGCAGAGCAGAGATACACTGATACTGAAAAAATCTCAGGCCAACTGAAATATCCCACATAGTCTTTTAAGCAGCTCTATGTAGGGGAAGTTGGGGTGCGTAGCGAGAGGTTTCTCCGTGTCCTAGGCAGCCCACCCTGGACGTGACCCCGGGTTTGGACTTCTAGTCACATGTACGTATTCCCATAGTGAGTGATTCATGTGCTACAAGGTAAAATCAAGAACAGTTCCAACTTTATTGAAGGGGTAAACAGGTTTTATAGGGTTTGGGTGGTGAGCCAGCTTGGGATAGGCTGAGCTTGTTTGTTCATGCACTCGTGGGCTGCTTCCATTGGCTGGGAGCCAGTGCTCATTACCCCCTAGGCGCCAGCCTGACGCTGTGTACCTGGGGTCTCAGGCTGTTTACTCCTTCTTCAGGCTGCCTCAAGGTCGCTGTGACCTTGCCTGCCTGTCAGCTCCTAGGTCGTGTGTTGTGCACCTACAGGACTCAGGCCAAATCTCCCCCACAGCTCTAGGAGTTGTGTTCCTGTTGGCTCACTGTGTCATGGGACATGGCATTTTTCACCCTGGCACAGGCATTGAAGACACGGATTTTCTCTGCTCTGCCTTTACACTGCCAAGTGTCTGAGGACATACATGAGTAACTGAACATTACCTTTAAACACAGTGGTGTTAGAAGCCAGACTCAAAGCCTGTGCAGATAAAGGGGTTTTCATTGACTGCAGCTGTCTTTAGGTCAGACTGTCAGTGTGGTATCTGACATTTCTGTTATTTGCCCCTTCTTCAGAGTGGTATAGGTCTTACAGCCCTATAATTAAACTGATTTCTCTGATTTCCTTGGTGGGGAAAGACATTTTGTGGTATATTGGTTGTGGACAAAGACAAAAAAGCTAAACCCACAAATCCATAATTTCTGGGAGCTTTAAATTCACCCACTGAATCCAAATATGCCATTTGTAACTAATTATTGTGGCTTCTCATAAATCTAGACATCCTGCTTTAAAAGATATAAATATAAATAGATCCTGGCTTGTACAGGCTGACAGAGCAAAGATGAAGAGGTACTACCCTTGATGAGAAAAGACAGACAGGAAATCTAAATGGTAAGTATAGATAAAAGAATAGATAGGGTGAATTGTCTAGTAAACAAAGCTGGTTAGAAATCAGAAAACTCTCTCAAAATATTAAACATTAATTATAAATTCTACAGTCTGGAATATTTGAAAAGAGAGCTTTGTGTTGTTTTGAATAATGTAATATATAACACATTGACTGAGATAGCACAAATATGGATAACCCAAGAAGTCTCTTCCAAGATAGCTGTTTTAACATTGCCTCGCTGTAATATTTCTGATATGATATATACTTCTCGCTTTACTTACAGATTTGAACTGAACTTTTCTGATCCAAAATGCGATGTTCCAGACCAAATTCATTTTGTAAAAATGTACCAGAGCATTAAGTTTTATTCCAGTGCAGATCGAATATAAACATTTATGCCTGGAAAGCTATTGCAAAAATCAAATTATCCTCTGGCCAGCTTTAGCTGAATATAATACATGCAGGTTGTTCTTACCTGCTTCTTTGAAAGCAGTAACAAATGACAGAAAAATCACCAAAACTAACACTGACTGCAATTACAGGTGCAAACTGGAACCATGCACTGAGAATTTCCATTCCAATTGGTGATCTCAGCTTCATTTTGTGTTTCTTTCATTTTAGTTTATATTAGTTGGACATTTTTAATTTCTACCTGTTACCAGCTATACTGAGATTTATTTGTTGGTTGTTTTTTATAGCTACAAAGCTACCATGGAATAAACACCAAAGCTTACAGAGTCTGGGTCCCCATTCCATATTTCTCCCACTGATATCCTCAGTTTGTGCTGTTTCTCTACATGTTTCATTCTCACCCTTGTTTTCCTCTTTGCTGCCATTCATTCAGTACAATGCTCTCTAAGCTGTGATGGATCATCACACAGATATGTGTTTTATTGATATTACTTATCGGGCTGGCACTTGGCAGCTTTCAGTCTGCACTTTAAAAGCCCTAGCATAAATTAGGTTCCCCAGCTCTCCAGGGTTTACATGTCCTTTTCTATTCCCACAAAGGACTTCAGAAGTCATTTGGAAGAAACTGGTGCAATTTTTCAAGGTCGAGTTTGATCCAGTTTCTTGCCTTGTTAGTATCGATCAACGCCTTTGGTCTGGTGTCACTTTTTTATTTGTACACTTTTTTTAGAGTTTCTTCCTCTTGGTCATCATGTCAATACTAAATGTGAGTGAGATTAGCTTGGCACTGCAGTGGCACTCCATTAGTTGTCCTACTCTTGCACAGCCTCAATCTATCCAACTTTACTTTTTGGCCCCTGTCTTGGGTTGAGCTGGCAAAATGCCAACTGTCCAAGTACAGAGAAAAAGGTTCCTCCTCCCCCCAACCAGCCAAGGGAGAAAGAAGAGGGAGAGGGGGAAAAAAACCCTCCAAACTAGCTTATGCTGAAACTAACTACATGTATTTATACAGAAAAGAGAAAATTAAAAGAAAACTACAGTATAACACACATTTACATAAGTGATATATATATATATATATCAAGAAATAACCTCCCACTCCCCCATTAATACAAAGTTTATTACTCTAGATCTATAAGCACTCTAAAAGACTCCCTGCAAGACAAGAAAGAGTAACAACAAAATGTTTGTACTTCCCTGAAACTCAAACAAAAGGCAAGTAGCGGCAGCAGGAGGAGCAAGGCCTAACAGGGCAGAACAACGGCAGCACGTCTTCTCTGTACCTCAGCCAAGGGGGAACTGAACTAACACCTCCCACTGCTGCCCCATATCTTAAGTTTGTGTCAGCTGGTATGAAATACTTCCTTGATTACTCAGTCAGGTGACAGCTGTCTCTACCAATCCACGTAGATTCTCTGAGCCTGCTAATCTGAGGCCTAGCTAAAACCACTACAGCCCCTTAACTATGCCAATACTTAATCCAGCTGAGAATTTGCTGTTTCAGTTGTTTTTGCTAGTTCTGTATATTCACCGTTTGTCTTTTTCTATGCAGTGAGTCCTTTGGAACAGCCACAATATTTTTATCTTCTGAGTTTTTCCACACTGAGACCTGTGTTAGTGCACTCTTAAGGATGTCTGGGACCTTAAAGAAAGGAATTGTCCCTGCAAAGACAGTAAGATCTGAGCAGTTTCTAGTGAAACAAACAACTAAGTGAAGGTTTATCCTCCATGGGAGTAGACAGGATCATGACAGAAATGTCTCTGCTACAAACCAATTCTACAACACTAATCAAATATGAGCAAAAATCTGCACCTCATGCTGGTCAAGACCCAGCACTAGACCCCTAAACTGCTAGGCTGATGGTGAACTACAACTCAGTAGCTCAGAGAGGGGCCAAGTCAATGTAGAGGAGCCAGTATGAAAAGTATGGATGCTGAGCACACAATTGATTTAATCATCTAAAGTGACCTGAGTCCGTTATGTGTATTCTGCTCTCAACTTGCCAGTTTAGAGCTTCTGGCAATCTCAACAGCTCTGCAACACAGCTTTGCCATCCTAGTTCAGAGGTGCAGCATAGCAACCTGCTCACGTGTCTGTTTGGACATTGTTGATGGAGAAATTTCTGGTTTATTTCACTGACATAAAGAGAGAAAAGCAAACTTTGAAAAGCTTAGAAGGACCTCTTGATCTAAAGAATTCTGAAACAACCAAATGATTCTAAGGTGTACACATTAATTGAAACCTCAAAATAAAATTTGCTGAAATGATAATTTAAAGAGGCATACTATTTGCACCCATATTCCAAAGATCCAAGAACATTTGACAATGTTGCTTCTGTTATTCCAAGAAATGTATAATGTTACATGTACAATATCATATGAGGGACACGGTAGACTGAGGAAAGTTGAAGTCAGGAGAAGCTTTCAATAGAAGAGTTCAATCCAGATATCTTTCAGAGACCCTGAAATAATGATCTTATTAAAATACATAAGGATTGCACATTAAAAACTTAATTTGCTTAATTAAATAAATGCTATCTGTAAGTAGTGATAGTCAAAATAGTGTACCTAGGTCTATGCAAGGCCACGTGTATGAGCAAAGAGGAAATTCTCAATCCAAACACTAAATCAGATAAATGTAGTGAGATGGAAACTGATCATCCTCTTTACAGTTCCCATTTTACACCTGTAGTTTGAAGGCCAGGAGCAGTTACCTGGTGCCTGAAGCTGAGGTAGTGCTGAAAACCGAGCCCTCATATTGAGGATATAAACCTTGTACTTTGTCCATCAAATCTGCCTCTGTCTGTCTGATTGAAGCAGGAGAAGCTGGAGCCTCCTCAGCACTTTCAGACTCCAACTTCTTGAGTTTCTTGCACTGACTGCATACAGCTCTAACTTATTTAACTGTCCAGTGGCATTAGTTCATTAAATGCACAGAAACAGATGGAGAATCACGTCAGCTCAACTCAATGTAACTCATTCCAGTAATGAAGCAATTATTTCCAGGAATACAGATTCAGCTAAGACCTCTCAGTCATCTCCAATCCACAGAGACACCACCAGCACTCCACTTGTCTCCATTTTAAAAGCAGTAAAAAATTGAGC
This sequence comes from Sakesphorus luctuosus, assembly GCA_013396695.1. Taxonomy (NCBI): domain Eukaryota; kingdom Metazoa; phylum Chordata; class Aves; order Passeriformes; family Thamnophilidae; genus Sakesphorus; species Sakesphorus luctuosus. The sequence continues at coordinate 42,890 of VWZD01005824.1, forward strand.
AAACACATGATATACTTCCTATGAAATTACATAGTGAGTAATTAAAGTAAAACCTTTTTCTTCCTCTGCAGTCCATCAGCAGGTTTTTCCTTTTCTTTGATATAGATAGAATTAGAAAAGAAAAAAGATTCAGAATGGGGATACTTCTGGTGTGGGATTGTATTGCTAGAGCAGATTGGTGGCAAATCTCCAGCAGAGTGCTATAAAAGTCTTACTCAGGGGTTTCCTCTTGATAAGTTGTCTGCAATATAAAACAAGGGTTTTTTGCAGCAAAACACTGAGCAGTGGCATAAAATCCCTTGCAGTGCTCTCAGGCAAAAAGCACAGAATGATGATTTCCACACATGCTCCCAGTATGATAATACATTATGTAAGAAGGAGCTCAGTGGAAAATAGAAATAATCTTGTTGGATCTAAGCTAGCCTGTCAGTACAGTAGTATTCCTAGGGAAACTGAGAGTTGGTGACATCAATTTAAGCCACTTAAGATCCCAAAATTGACAGCTGAGAAGGCTGGTACAGGAAAATATGAATTCTTTCAGCTAAGCATGGCTTCAGGTTCAGCTTTCCAAATCTAAAGCGTGTAGTCAAAAGTAGACATAGGCTTCCTACTTTTCATTTGAGACAGAAAATATCTCCTGAGAGGGATTAATCCAGTGCTGAAATAGAAGTCTAAGACAACTCGGGCCTCTTTTGGAAGGGCCTTTCTCTACTGTTCCAAGGAAGACTGGATACCAGCCTGTTCCTCTGATAACTTTATGCAAAAGTGTTCCTATCCCATAAATCAGACCAAATTTATACTCCATGATTTTCCTGTATCAGCTGGAAGTGTTTCAAAATAGTTATTTGCTTTTATTTTTCATATCTTTCATGCACTGTTGCAGTAACAACCTGTGTGCCTTTTTCCCTTTGATGGTCCTCAGTATTTTCTTGATGGTCCTCAATATTTTCTCTATCTCTGAAGAGAATACAGGCCATAATAAGGAAAAGAAGATGATAGAAAAATACTTTTGTACATAATGCTTAAATTTTGTATTGTCTCCTTCTTAGCAAAGCCAAGCCTCAGGGCTTCTTGCCCCACATCTAGTTTAATACCCAATTAAGTAGCATGTTTAAAAGCACATGTATGCTCAGGTGCAGCCTATAAAGTTATCTTTTGAAATAATAGTACCAGAAAAGGAAGAAGAATTACCCGGGGACAATGTGAATGACAAAACCAAAATGATGATATCCAACCTTTGGAAGGAAGAATTTCTAGAGACATTGAGTCAGAACTGGAAGAAAGACTCCAGTCTGTTTTTAAGCTAAATTTTGGAAAATCCATGGCTGGATAGTAGGATTTCCTTCAGTAACAGGTGATTTTTAACTTTTGAATTAGGAAATCTTACTGTTCTGGCATTCCAGAAGGTGACAGTAGCAGACTTAGATGCACTCTGACAGCTTTTGAGAAACATTTTGGAAAACTTCCCACCAAAATGCTGCCAGTGTGCAGGTGACGGCATGCAAATAAATCCAAGAGCCATAGGAACTGCTGGCAGGCTTCTGAGCTGATTTGGGTTTTTGTTGGGTTTTGTGTCTGGGTTTGAGCTTTTTTTGTTTTGTTTGTTTTCACAAATATGCATTCTACTTTCTTAAAAAGGGATATTTGTCCTAAATAAGTATGAATTTCAGCTCTTCCCACGGTAAGTGGCTCATCACACATGTAAGTTTTATTGCTAAGTGATACACAAAAGCCTCTGGCTTCCAATCTGTTTCTTTTCTTTTAAGTACCCTCTGTCTGTTTATCAGATCCACCAGGCATAAAAAAGTCACTGGATGCCACAGTAGTCGGCTGCTTTGAGAGAAAACACACACACTCAAGTTCTTTGAGTTCAGGCTGTAAAACCCTTCTGAGATATTGTCTTGGACCGCAGTCTCACACTGATTTAGGAGGGTGGCTACAGGGAAGCCACTCTCAGAAAGTCATAAACGTCAAGAAATGAAAAAGTCAAATTGAATCATCCAGTCCATTACTCTGAAAGCACAGGATTGGTCAGAGAATACATTGAAGCCTTGCCTAGTTTGAAGGGTCACCAAGGCTGACACTTTCTTCCGAGGCTCACAAAGATGAACAAATTATCTCAGCTTAACCAGTTACTGGGGTAGGTGAGTCACAGTGACTGCCCATGTATGTCATATTAGTAAGACTGTGATGAGCTAATTTAATTTAGTTTTAGTCCAATTATCTCAGATTAGCTACGAGCTACAAACATGCACAAACAGTTAAGGTGCCTCCAGTGATGTTCAATATTTTGACAGTGGATTCAAGCCCTTTCCAAACTATTATAAGCTGGAATTTCCTAATGATAGTTCATTTCCTTACCTTTATTTTGTTTTACAAAGTTTAAAAGAATTATCGTGAAGGTTTACAATTCCCCTCTCTCAAACAGGTACAAAGCAGCTCTAGTAACCAGTTGTATTAATTCACTGTTGCACTGCTGGGCATCAGCCTGGGATCACAGTAATTTCTGCAGGGTATTTCTATTAATGGGATTCATGGTAAATCTGGGGAATTTCCACATAGGCTTAACTCTTATCCCAACAATAAAGAGAAGGAGCAGAGCAAACCCCAAACTTCAGCACCTCTAAATGTAGGCATATTTATTGACATTAGTTCCTCCTCAAATGGTTACCACCATTTGATAATGACTCCATGGGTTAAAACTCTTCTCTCTAAATAGATATATATTGTAAGATATCACAAGAAGAGAAAGGATAAGCTATTTTCTGATGAATTTAGAAATATGGAGCCAGTGTTTCCATGGAAAAATTATTTCTATTTAAACAATATTTTTCAACAGGAAGTATAGTTTCTACTGAAGTATTCAATGTCACAAACGTTTCTCATATTTATCTGGAAAATACTGCCAATTTTTAAAGTTTGCAGTATTATTTTTATTGAATGTGAGTTATCATGATTAAGATTTTTCTGTCTTTATCAAAAAGCAGTTATTTGCTTCACCTGAAAGTTCAATAAATAGTTTTATTTTAATAACCATTTAATAAAAAATATTGACTAACTGCAAAGAAAAAAATTGAGTTTTGAAAAACAAAATACTTTTTTCCCAGTTTTTTCTTTTTTTTCTCTCAGAAGGCAGTAGTTCATCACAACAAGAAAAAAGTGGCACTCAGAAATAATATAATGCTAGTAGATTCCTCTGGAGAGGAAATTTTCTAAGTGTACAGCACATAGTCAAATAAATCTGGCAAAATATGAATAAATGGATGGTAAAATGAATAGAAATTCAATATATATATATATATANGAAGGTCATTAAAATACCATACCAGTAAGTACCAGAAGATCAAGCTCACCAGAGACAGTCTATAAAACAGGATCTGAGACCTGTGTGCAACTTTTGGAGGATGGAACTTTGTAAGGAAGCATCACAGGGTGCATACAATATATTCTTTGGGTTTTTAAACAGCAGAATTCAAGTGCACAAATACCCCATCAGTTGAGTTATTAACAGGAATGTTTAAAGCAACAGGCAGTTTTTTACCCTGGAGGAAAGGAGGCTTGGGGGAACCTTATTGTTGTCTATGAGCACCTGAAAGGAGATTGGGGCCAGGTGGGAGTTGTGCCAGGAGAGGTTTAGGTTGGATATTAGGGAAATTTCTTTGCTAAAAGGGTGGTCAGGTTGGAGCAGGCTACCAGGGAAGTGGTGGAGTCACTGTCCATAGAAGTGTTCAAAAAACATGTAGATCTGGGGCTTAGGGGTGTGGTTTAGTGGTGGACCTGGCAGTGTTATGTTAATGGCTGGACTCAGCACTCAGAGGTCTTTTCCAGCCTTAATGATTCTCTGATTCTGTAATTCTATTCATACAATGAATGCCTGTTCTATATATTCTTTTTGAAAGACTGTCCTGCCCTTAGTTAATCTGAAATATTTGCCATAAGATCTTCTCAAAATGCAGGCATTCTCCAGCAGTACTTCATTTGCAGGTAATCGTGACAATGAAACCATTGAGTATTTCAAAAGAAGAGTGCAGATGGAATGGATCCAAAAGAAGGAACTTTCTGACAGCAAAGGGTCAGATCAATGCAAGTGACAGGTTATAGTCACTGACATCACTCAAATCCTTACCACTAGGCTGATGAGGCAACAAATAAAAGGGCTCCATGGCCTTAAATTAGTTTTTACTGGGGCACTCTGAAACATTTGTCTTCTGGACCTCATTGTTATCTCATCTGTTTTGTAGCCTCAGCACCATCTAACTGGATCTGAACCAATTTAGGATATAGTCCTGTGAACTACAACACTTGTGTAGTGACAGATGTCTCTTGAAGTCCTCAGAGAAGGCAACAATGGAGTAATCTCTCTGCTTCTGCTGGTCCCAGACTGCTCTGTAACTTCAGTAAAAGCCTGACCCATGGCAACAAACATAATATTAATTATTTTCCTCCAGTGGTTTATTTTTTGCTTGAGATGAGCTATTTGACGCTAAATATCTTTCCTGACAATACAGAAATGCAACTCCCCTATGAATGTCCCTAAGTATTTTCTTTCACTGCAGTGTGGAGCAATTAGTTTTTACCATTTAATGGTGCCTTATGTGAATTGTTCCTTCTTTCCATCAGCCCCAAACTTACCCCTTTTGAAATGGTTGTCTGTGATAATATTATGGAACTGGGAGTTTGATCACCATTTTCCAATCACACACATTTTTATTGAGTTTCCAATTGCTAAACTGCTTGCAAAGGTAACTAATGGCAATTTTACATTTCCTTCTCAGGAGAAGGTTTCTATGACCATAGTTATTTTCATTGCTAAGGGATAGGTGCCTTCTAACCCTCTCTGGTCTTTTTTGGAAGTGTGGCTGGGAGTGTGTATAATAGATCAGAAGAAGCTGATCTTTATAATGCTTTACAATTATGTCCTATTATTTTCTATCTGGCTTGTCATGCATTTAAGAGCTTTACATCCTCTTAGGGCCAATCCAATATCCATTGAACAGTGAACTTCCTCTAGTGGTGCCCGGGGATCTTGCCTGAATGAAGCTGTCTCTATGACTCCCTTTTCAACCTACATAACTTATGCTTATTACCATCAAACTTCATTTAATATTGAGAAATAGAGTTTGGAGAAGATACTTGGAGAAGATACTTCCAAATTTCTTCGTGATCTTCTTTGGATTTAATTACCATGAGTAGCTGCTTTTCTCATCTGCAATTCTTAGTGTTCTGCTGTTCACCCTAATCCCCATGTTATTTTGTAGAAAAACTATTCATTTTGAGGGTATGCAACAATGTGAAAGACATCTCAACAAACATATGAATTTCATAAGGGAATTTGCATTCATTCTCTTGTTCCATCTGGATTTTTTTTGATATGATAAATACGTATCTCTTGTCTGAGACTTTATTCTTAGCCCACAGTGCATTCTACACATCTAATGTACATTCTCTTATGGAACTTGCTTTATTTGTACTTCTCTAGCTTTTGTAGCTATTTTATCAACAGCTGATTTTCTACACAGACACAAATAAACACACATGGTGAAACTGCAAATTCAATAACCAAGGGAGAAGAGTGGGGTTTTCTATAATCCAGGTTTCATACAAAGCCATGCTGATTGCCCAAGGTGCTGCCTTCCCTGGAGATCTGGCACAACAATATATCCAAGTGATGACAAGTAAATATTGTTTCAAACTCATCAGTCCAAACTCGAAAGACCTCATCCAGTGGCCAAAGCAATCAGTGCTAATACTCATTAATTTCAGTGTGCATTGAATCTGTATCTCCCATTAAGCTTCATCCTATTTTAAGCTCTTTTAGAGAGCAAGTCTATTGTTACAACAAAACTGGATCAGCAATCAGACATTGCAAGTACAGAGAAGGTTCATCTGAGTACCAAGTGCTATATTTTGCCATTGAGATAATAAAAGCTGGCCATGCTTGACAGTAAGAGCAGGATGCACTTTGCAGAACTGAGCTCTTGATTCTGTAAACAGATTTCTTTGTGAATGCCACAGTCCAAGAGTTATGCAAGGGAGATTGAGTTAGGTCAGGTATAGAAAGCATGAAAAAGATACTGAATTACTACAGAGAATAACCAGTTGGAAAAGGAAACTTTCAGTGTTCATGCATAAGCACAGAAGGAATCCTTGGTCTACCCTATCCTAACCATTCAATATCCTCATGCTGCTGCATATGATTATGCAAGTGTTTTCTGAGGTCTGATCTGGTGGACATGTATAATTCATCTGTTCAACAAAAGGAATCACTAGGTCCATA
>VWZD01005824.1:49931-113839 GCA_013396695.1 Sakesphorus luctuosus
AAAGGTAATTTTATGTTCATAAACTCTTCTTCATCTAATATTCCTTACGGGAGACATCAACACTAACAGTGAAAGGGAGGTAGGTTAGCAACAATTCATACCAATACTTCTCCAAGGTGAACTGTGGAGTCCTCTAGGAAGCAGAAATTCAATAACTCATTGCGTATTTCTGTCCTGAGAGACTTTGCCATCCCTTTACTCCTCTTCCTTTGCCACTTTTTTCCTATAGTGATTTGTTTATAACCCCTCTTGTTCTCAGAATTTGTATTAGCCTTCCCACTATCAACCTATTACATAGATTTTTAGAGATTAAAAGCTCCACAATTTATAACCCTTGAAGTACAGCATGATATTACTAAGACAGAAACACAGGTGAGATCCTTAAATTCTAATTGATATAAAAAGTTTTAACATAACAATCCTGGTCATAATCTTTCCCCGGACTTCTTTCTTGAGATTAAAAATAAAAGGCTACCACCATTAATGTTACTATTATATTCCATGTCTGTAGTTAAAGAGCTGCAGAGAGATTATTAAAATAGTTATTCAAGCTGACCAGGAGAGCCATGAAGCTGACAGTTCTGCAGTTACTTTATTATTTATGCCAGCACTTCATTATGTTTCTTAGGAAATAATCATATTTCCAGTAACTAAACTCCACCTTGGGAGACCTGAGCACCTCTGACATTCTATCAGATGCATCAAAGTCACAGCAGATGTTGTTGCACTGAGTTTAAAACAAACAAACAAACAAACAAACAAACTCTCTGAATGCAGTTACACATTTCATTTCAAAGCAAGAGGAAACTACTGAGAATAGTTAACATTAAACTTTCCCAATGAGCATGTTATTCTCTCTTTCCTACACTTCTTTCAGAAGACCTAGGGTTTAACACCATTGGAAAGAGGATGATTAGAGGGGCAGCAACCTCAATAGCCACATTCTTCATCCTCTCTTGCCTATTCTTTTCCTTCTGTCCCACAGCTCGGTATCTTTGAAATTGGGGTCTGAATACTACTTCTGTCTTAGTATTTTCCTGAGCAAGGCTGCTCAACATGAAGTGCTGTTGTGGAAACCCAAAACACAATAACAATATTATCAGAAGTTCACTACAGGAGTATTGAAAATATAACCCATAAGGGGTCACCAAGGGGAAGCTTTGCAGACAAAATTCAGTATCATCACTGCTTCTTGGTTCTTCAGAGACATTATTGAAGAGTTTTTTCCTACTTTCTTTATACAATATTTTTAGTAGTGTTTCCTAGCTCTTTACTTCAGCTAAATTTGTTATCACAAGCTAATTTACTCTTTACATTTACTTGTTGATGGGTTAGATGCTATAAACAATAACTTTGTGCAACAAAATCTTTCACAGAGACTCCTGACTTTTCACAAATATTTAGTTTTTCTTCTACTTTTAAAGGCAACTCTATTAAGCCTGTTAGCAAAATGAAATCCAACTAAGTGAAATCAGTAGGCATTTTTCATCTGCTGNAACTTTTTGTGCAACAAAATCTTTCACAGAGACTCCTGACTTTTCACAAATATTTAGTTTTTCTTCTACTTTTAAAGGCAACTCTATTAAGCCTGTTAGCAAAATGAAATCCAACTAAGTGAAATCAGTAGGCATTTTTCATCTGCTGAAATGCAATTATTTGGTAAAATGTTAACTCAAACCTAGAATTTTGTGAAAGAACTTGGTTGTCTTCCTTTTTAAACAGAAAGAAAAAAAATCAGCACTTAACAGTTTCCTTAGTAATACTTGGACTCCTGTACTTCTTCCTATATGCTCACTTACTGGATGCACTTTCACACCACTCCACTCTACTTCTGTGCCAGTAATAAAAAATTTACACCTTGAGGGAAAGCTGGAGATGGATCCTGAAAGTTAAGTACTCATGGGATGTAAGAGATGGGGTTAGTTTTCAAGAGAACAGATTTTTGTTAGGCTCACCACATGTACATAAGGTAATTTTTCTGGTCAAGGATGATTTACAGATTTAATACAGAGTATAGCTTGCTGAAGTCTAGATGACTTTCTAGTACTTTCTGTGGAACAGCACTGACTACATACAAGTCAATTGCTGGGACTATATCAATAGATAGTCCTATATACAGTTCAGTATTTATCTTTCCATGTTCAGGTCCACAATTAATGCTGAGGCTCCTTGGCAGCATCTCATTTGCTTGCATTGACACTATTTTCTTAAACCTTATTGCGATGTCAGAGAGCAAATCAACAGAAGTGCAAGACACACTGTTTGAACTACCTTTATGCACTCACATCTTAAAACATGGTTTTGAAATTCATGACAATGCAGTTTGGTCCTTCTTCCAGGGGTTCCCAAAGACATTGGAGGGGTGAAAAGATGCCACATGGTTTTAATTTTAGACAGATCTGATAAGACAGCCTACCCTAAACTTTTGAGCAGTTCTTCCACTTAGTGCCTGACAGGTTTTTGTCCCATGAGTAGTATGTATTTGTCTTTCTAAAGCAACCTAGGAAACAATTTGTCACATGATAAATGAGCAGTTATAAATCTGATCAGCCACATTTGGAAAAGCCAGGGACTCAAAGCAGAGACACCACCTAATTGCAGAAAACTTTTCAGAAAGGTTTGATTAATCTGTGCGCATGTTCAGGCCTTGGAAGACAACGAAGCTTCCCAGAGGGTCAAGTTAGCACATTGCACTAGAGAATTGATGGATAGAGCTAAGTCAGCTCCTTCATAAAATACTCTAAATACACTAAATTATTGAGCTTTGTTCTCCCATTTGGTCTTGGGATTTCTCTTTTTACACAGTGTAATCATTAGTTCTAATTGATAAATTAACATGGCCTACTCATTTTCTGCTCTGTGTTGTGTGCAGTCTCTCTTGAGTGAAGAGAAACCTTTATTTTAACCTTTTAAATTACTGTTTGTGTCTAAAGTGCTTCCTTTGGAATTCAAATTGAATGCTAAATACAATTTATTGAAGCATTATGGTGAAAATAGCCAGCAAAATCTGGATTAGGGATTACAGACTTTTTATATTTGCTCTGACACTGAGTAATTTCCCCTCTCAGCTACTCATACCTCTAAAGAATATGAGCATAATTTTGCTATTTCATGTGAGCATTTTAAAAAATACAAGCCAATATACACACAGCATTTTGAAGACCATAAAAACTGAATGCTTTTACTATTAGGTAACAGGATTTGGCTTGGTTTGTTTTTAATTAACTCCCTACTTTTATTCTGTATATATGAAATTACTAATTAAACTGTCATAAGTAGTTTGCATCTGTCTTTACTCAGGATTTTGGAAGTCATTGCATGGATGTGGATTGTGTTCTAAAGCTGATTGAGACCTATAAAGGAATTCTTGCTGACAGAAAAAGCGGTGGGATGGATCAGGCTCTCAGAGAGTCAACATGATTTTCTTTTGAAATATTTCTTGTACAGTAATGTTACCCACCCATTCTTTCACAGCCTTCCTGGCCACAGCATGGGAAATCTCTAGACTACTGAGATAAAAGCAAACACCAACCAGTGTGAAATTTTAATGCTGAAAGGGGAAAAAAAATAAATACAGAGTTAACAAAGAAACCAAACCCAACAGGACTGGAAATGGCAGAAGGAAGTTCAATAGTCAAAACAATAAAATTATAAGTACAATTATTTGTAAACGATCAAGTTTACAAATAATCTGATTTTTTAGAAATTTAAATAGTTAAATTTCTAAACAGATAATCTGATTTTTTAGAAATTTAAATAGTTTCTGCAAAGGCAAGATGGAAAATAAAAGTTAAAAAGATATGGAGGAAATAATTTCTATCAAAGGACTGTGTGAAACCCAGTTTCTATGGCCTGCTTCAGACATCTGATGCTTCTCCTGATTAGTTTAATTCGTTTTTCCCCCTATCTTACATTCATTTCTATGAATCTCCTCACTGTTTTTGTATTTTCTATTGGCTTTATTTCCAGTTCAGGAACATTATTTGGCAAGATGATGATGATTAGTAATGAATTCTTATTTGGCTGTTTATTCTTTTAATAAAATAGGAACAAAGAAGCTCCTTCCTTTGAATATTTTAATTACTTAAGTAAGTGTTGTTGTATTGACAAAGACTGAGTTGCTTTCCACTGCATTATAGAGTGTTAAGAGCTTTTCTATTCTCCAGCTTCACTGAATTTTGAACCTCTTGGCTGTGTTTCACCAGGCAAATTTCTATGCAGTGGGTCTCTTAATCAGACCAGGCATTTTGCCATTTGCCATTTGCACACATTTTTCTGTTTGTACATCTCCAAAGACAAAAATAAGCTCTTCAAAAATGCAGTAAACTGGTTCTCCAGATGCGACAGATCCAATTCAGATTAGGCGAAACCACAAAGTTTATTTATTGTCACACGTTCTACAGAAAGAGAGACTTAGAAAATTAAATAGATTACATCCTTAGATATGGAAAGGAAATGCTGCAGAAGAGTGGCAGAAAGCACAAATATACAACAGGCTGGTGAAGAACATTTTTTTTCTGACATCACTATTCTGTGGGGAGGCTGTGGGGAGAGAAGGAAAGCAAACCCACCTTTGATTGTAACCTTTTATCTTCAGTGGTGTTCCCCAGGGCTCAGGAAGGCACTTCCAAAAACCTTGTGGATGCAGGTGCCCTGGTAGAGCCCCACTGGTGCTAAAAAAGAGTCCATGCAGGTGGAGATGGTCCAAAACCCACTGCAAGGCCAAGTCCAGGTGCTCCTCCCATGGAGGGTGTCAGGTGAAATGCAGAGACAGAATGGGGAGGGGGAAATCACTCTTGCAGTTATTTTGCTGTGGAATCCAGCCCAGAAGTTAATGTGGAAGCAACACCTGTCCAAATCTGTTCTGAAAACTCTATAAGATGTTCACAGAAAACAAACCTTATTTGATAAAGGATTTTATTTATATTGCTGCTCTTTCACTGGCCACCTTCCAGATCAGGGCTCTGCTCAGGCAGTTACAGCAGACTTGGGTCCTGCTTAAGTCTGATATTTCATATAAACTTGTGAAACCTTTGGGGTTTCAGCCTTGAAATGTCTGTCATGCTCAATACAGAGCCTGAAAGGAGGGGGGAAAGCAACAAAAACCCATCCCACCATCTGTTGGTACAAATCATTTTCCCAGAAAAGTGTCGGTTTGGTACATTCTCTAAATAAAATCTACTTCTAAGCAATCTAAAATGTTGTGAGCAGACAAGCTTATTAGCACTTGTCACATTTGATATACAAACTACTGGAATTAATTTCCTCCTCTACACTGATAAAGCACTTGTAAAGAAGTCTGGAAATATAGTACAAATACGTGTCTTACAAAAAGTTGTATTTGTGTGATTTCTTTGGAAAACTCCACTGCCATTCAGAAGGAGCCTACACTGGGTATGTAAAGCATAAATAAATTCCTCTCTCTGATAGACCTCTTGGAGCAAGCTATAGAACTCTATTCCGTATGTAGTATTTTAGAAAGTCAGAAATTAGGTGTATGATTATAATATTTTATAAAGTTGTACTAAAATAGTTTAAGTAGCATGATCTTGTACAGGAGTACTGTATAAATGGGATTAAATACTTAACTATGTTAGATAAATGGCCATGACCAGGAATAAAAGAGTACAAGATTAATTTTCTATCTCAATTTTCAGAAAACACGTCAGACCAGGTCTGGCCTGAATGAATTCAGCTTCAATTTCCTTATTTGGTCCTAAGTCACATCCAGTAGTTTCAATGCTGTGGCCTGTTTAGAGTGATGCCGAAGGGGTTTTTAGTTTTTGATTTTCATATTTTGTAGATTTTTAGGAACACAGTAGATGTAGCACTGTAGATTTTTAGAGGGTTACTATTTCTAACAGTTTAAGTTTCACGCCTTTCTATCACTACCCCTGTCCCAGAACGGGTAGCTCAAATTCCTTTAGTTAATTAATCTTGTTTAGACTCTCTTCAAGGTAAAGAGCTGAATGCTATCAGAAGGCCTACAGAACGAAACATAAACATAGCTCAGAGTGACCCAGAACTCAGAACATTGGAAGGACTCCAAAAGACCTTTGTGTGCCGAAGAAGAGGAAGTGGATGAAGACAGAGGTTCTTGACAACCCCAGACCCATTTCCGGGGGGTTGGATCAGGGATGGGACTGGGGCTGGACTGAGAAAGGTGTAAAGTGATGATTGGAGGGATCATATTATAAAAGCTATGGAAATCAAAGCTTAGACACATGCATGTCATCATGTATTCCTGTGGGCACTTAGCCTGTTATTAAGGGACCTTTACTTTCTATCTTATCCCATATCAACCTGGCTCGGAGTCCTGCTTTGTGGGGGGGCACTCACAGCATCAAGAGTCATATCCCCAAGTCACTCTGCAAGTCTTGACATGTCTTTAACTTAACCAGAGAGTTAATTTAGAATAATATATAGATTATTTTTTTTATTACAACAGGGCAACCACTGTAGGTATCATCAGCCTGTGTCTCTATGCTGCACCTTGAGACCCATGACCCTCTCAAGACCCCTTGGGTTGTCTGCATAGAGTGAGATTGGAAATAGGTGGTTGGATCTGTCACTTAGTTCCATGTGCAGCTCAGCACCCTGAGGCTGAGCAAGCTGGTAAATGGTTTAGCTCTTGCCAGACAGACTCAAATAGTTTGAGTCTGTTCAGGGGACAACTTTGACAGAGGTCAAGAGAGCCAAGGATCATGTAATCACAGATTCTCAGACCATGGATCATGTAATCACAGATTCTCAGATGCTCACCTGAGTTTGTCTGAATTGCAATGCAAACCCCAAGTCTGTAAAAATCTCAAGAGAAATAAAGGTATTTCTCTTCCTGCTGGACTGAAGCATGCTTGCACATTTCATATTTCATATTGCTAATTATTAGAAAGAATTAATTTGCTTAAAAATATAATCTCAATTTTACCATATTTCCCAACAATGTCCCCTATTTTAATTATTTGGTTTTCCAGATTTATGACCAAGATCCAGATGTAGGCAATAAAAAGTTTTAATGTCTGTGGGAAATAGTCTTTTACTGGATTTCATCTGAACTAAGATTCTTTGCAGAGATAATTGTTCCATCACCTACTTGTTCAGCTCAGAATTGGGGAGTCTTGTTTTGTTTGGGATTTGGGGGATGGTGGGGGTGGTGGGGGTGGTGTTTGGTTGTTTGTTTTGAGGGGGGATTGTGTGGGGGTTTTTTTTAGGGGAGTGTTATTTTGTTCTTTTGAAGGCATCTGTCTCTGGCAAAGACATCACTGCCTTTGAAATCCTCACATTTTGTTCTGGATATTTTCTGTGCTGGAAAAAAACCCCAGATAATAACAACTCCATAATGATTTTCACATTTTACAGCATGAGTGATTGCCCTGCAATAAAATTCCATGGAGTATAAACCATACTCTTTTTTTCCAGACATCTTTGATTCTCAAAAATTTCCAGGTTGCCAAATTTAATTATGCTTCTACAGTTTTTGACTGTGTATGAGCACACAATGAACTTGCTTGTTCAGAGAAGGACTGAGCCGGTGTTTTGTAGTGTAATTGCTGTATAGAACAATGGCATAATCACCCTTTAACCAGTTTAGGAACCTTTAGAATTGTTCACTGTACTCTGTTTTTTGTTAACTGCCAGAACCTAATCAGAATTCCAATTGCCACATCTACATTTAAAAAGTTCTGCTAGCAAAGATTTGCCATTTCAGAGCATTACAAAGTCACTTGAATATTGTGTCAGAAAAACCTTTTATAGGCACAGTTGTGCTTACAGAAAAGTTCTATAAAATTACCTTGGGTTATTGAAACAATCAGTGCAAAAATTTGGCAGAAAACAAAAGAAAACCGAGAGCAAGCAAATAAACAAAAATTCCAGAACTCTCTGCAACTGTGGTACAAATAAAACAGATCGGGATTTGTTTTTTAATCCAGGAGCCAAAAAACATGAAAAAATTCTCATCCACATGCTTCAATCTGCTCTCTTCCCTCCCCAAACTGGATGACCATATCCAAATTGCCTATTATGACTATTTTTTTTAGCATTTGCTTACACTCACACCATTTGCAAATATTGCCTGCTAGTTGCTACTGGCCATAAATGGGATGTAAACTGAGAACTGAGCAGTTTGGACAATTATCTGTGATTCCTTGAGCCTTATTTACTAATGCAGGTATATTTAGTGACCATATATGTAGTAGATGTACCTTGAAACTAGCCTGGTCAAATTAGTTATGTGGATTACGAGTCTATTCTGGAGATAACACTTGAGGGTTAATATCCTATGGGTCTTTATATATACCTAGTAAATATGTTCATTTCGGATTAAACTGTACCTATTTTTTTTATGATCAATACAAAAATTATGGGTAGTTTGCTTTGTCATTCTCTATTGTTAGTGTTTCTTTCAGTTTGCTACCCAAAGCATCACAGAGGTCAAAGGCAGCCATATTCCTGCTTTCATTTTAGTATCAGAGAGTTTTTGGTAGTACCACTGATGCATTTTGACCCAAAGCAAGAAGGTTAATGTCTAACTTTGACTCGGAAATAAAAAAAGGGAGGGGAAAAAAAGAAAAAGAGGAACAACTAGCTGATTAATTAATTTTAATTGAACTAATTTGCATGGAATTGTGCTTGTGGTAGTTCAGAAAACAGTCACCTCTGATTAATATATATTGCAAAATTAGAAACACTAACAAGCTTTTCTGGTACAACCTATTAATCCAAATAGTTTCTTCTAAGCCAGGCCTGTTTTACATAGACATTTTAATTTAAGGATCCCATTTGGAGCACTGTTTACTTTTAGCAAAATTTAGCTATTATCATTTGTGATTTTAGTAAGCATTTTAAATAGACTCAGAGCCTGATTGCACTTGAGACCTTGCAGACTATGTGTCAGGCAGGTTTTTTTGGTGAGGGAATCTTCAGCTTGCCTCTGGATGTATGGCTGTGCCCATGGCTATGCACAAATTGGGATTAAAAACATGCAGAGGTAACCCAGGTTATATCAAGGCCAGGCTGGATGGAGCTTGGGGCAGTCTGGTCTGCTGGAAGGTGTCCCTGCCCATGGCCTGGTGGTTAAAACTGGATGATTTTAAATGACCTTTCTAACCTATTCTGTGGCTCTATGATTGTAACTTGTGGCTTGCAAAGCCTCACTGGGAGCATATGCTGGGAATGTGACATGATTTCCAAGGTTTATATTGTTTCTGGTTATCCACTGTTGGCCTCTTTTGGAGGCAGGGGGCTGAGCTCAGTGGGATTTGCTGTGACCAAACACAGCCATTCTTGTTCTTGTGTCCCAAAAACACATCATCACAGAAACACTACTCTGCTTGAGCCAATAAGCTTCTCCCTTCAGAAAGGATATTTGGTTTGTCCCTAATACAACTTTAACACAAATATATTACTTCTTGTTCCAGAGCTGGACTGACCACAGTTAATTTGCTGCTCCTTCATCAGGCTGTGCTGCTCAGCTTGTCTTCATGATCAGTCAAATTCCCTTTACGAACAGCAGTGGTGTTGGTATCTTGGACCAACTGTCTTATGGTTTGGGGTTTTTTTGGTTGGTTGATTGGTTGGTTGGTTGGTTGGTTGGTTGGATTTTCCCCTTCTTTCCATCTCCAAATCATTCCCATGACTGTGCCTCAGATTCCACCATTTTGACATGGGACTAGAAATACTCTTTTTATTTTAGATGCAGTGTTCTCAAAGTCTGGTGTAGTAGATAGAAGGATCCAAATACAAGACTATTGAATTTTTATACTTCTGACTGCAGATTTTTTCCACCTATGGAGTCAAAAATGAACATTTGTAGCCCTAAAATAAAATAAGAAAAAAACCCAAACAAACAAAAAAACAAGTAAAACCTGCCATGTTATATTGAATATGTCGTGAATTTAAGCTATTTTATAGGTTTCAGATTTGTGATACTGAGACATGACTATCTCAGTTCACCAGCTAATAATCTACCTGAGGAACAATTTTACATTTGCAGCTGATCTGAACAACAAAATAAACATGGAGAACACATTCTCATTTATGTGCATATAGGAAGACTAAAGGATCTAGATTTGAAATCACTGCCACTCAGTTTCACTTGCATTCTCGAGCTTAATGGAGTCAGATAGTAAGAGATTTTAGTATCTTCATTTTTGATTAACAGGCTGCTAGTAGGAACCAGGTATCTAATACAAAAAAATCAATTTGAATTTAAAATGGCAACTTCACTTTTCTATAGTATTTGAATCTACTTGACTTTAGCAGTCTCTTCCAGTCAAAATCAAATACAAAGAGAAGCAGCAAACATGCATTTGGTTATTATTAGTGAGCAAAAGCTAGGAATCATTTTTGGGCTGTTCATAATTTTTCTGTATTTTATGCCATAGTTCTAATGTTTTTGGAGCCTTAGATTAAGACTTTATTGTGAAGTTTTTTCATAACCTTTCACTTATTTCATTCACATGATTCGTTTGCTTTCCTAGGAGGCTTGATAAGTCACTTAAGGGTAGACTTTACTACACCAAGTAGAGGTATGAAGACATAATCATCACATAGAAAGCCTGAAGCTCTTCCAGATGGACTGGAGGGAGTTTCCATCTCAGTCTTGCATGACACTCTGAATGGCAGGTGGAGCAATAAACAAAGAGGAAAAGGAGTTTGAATCTACCTCGGCTTCAAGACAGGGACTCCGAGGTCAGCCAAGTGATTGTGACTTTTGAATGTGGGTAATGGAGGGAAGAAAATCAAAACAAGAACAAAAAAGAAACTATAACATTTAATTCACATTATTTGTACATTAATGAGAATCTACTGAATGAGAATATTCAAAATTAATCCAAGGATAGATGATACCAATAAGTGTGTTAGCATGCTGTTTTATCCAAGTTCACTAGCCCTGTGTGGGATTAAGAGAAATACAATATCTTCACTACACCACAGAGGTGATTTTTTTCATTATTTATGTGATACTCATTTATTGTTATTCTTTAATTATCCTCTCTCAGGAAAAAAATAATTTAAAGATTTGCTGGTTTGAATTACAGATGTACTGATAATGGTTAGTTGGTGGTTTTTCCCTCTCTTTAGGAAAACCAATATTGAAATATTGCAGTTTACACTTCAAATGAAAAGCTTACATGGCTTCTTAGCAGTTTTGGGGTGCCATTCACCTTTTGACTCATCAATAACAAACCTTTGTCTGTTTCAAATGCTCATTCCACCTTTCAATAGCTCAGACAAAGGCCTAGATCTCCTCCTATGAGAACTAAGTATAACTGTCAAATTTTTATTATAAAAACATACCAGTTGAGAAATAAATATACAAATTCTGACTTCTATTTGCCTATTTTTTTTCCTTCGTACCTCCTCTCTGAAGTAGAACTCAGACCTGAAATGTCAATGGTATGTTTATTTCCTACTTTCATGTATAGTTGGGGTCACAAACTGCAAGTTAATTCTTTTTTCTTATTTTTTCTCTTTTTTTGTGTGAGAAAGAGATAATAATGAATTTCTCCGCAGTCTTACACAAAACACACAATACTCTGCATCTTACAGCTCCACAATATTTTCAAATTTTAGTTTTAATTCTTTTTGCTAAACACAAACCAACTCTTCCTATTTACAGTCAAGTTAATCCAGTAAGTAATAAATATCTTCAGGTGCATATTTACAGACTAAGTAAAGTTAGAGAGCAATCAATCACATCTTATTTTTCATTTCTACCTTCTGTTATCAAGAGTAGAGGAAGAAAATAATAGGTTTATCAGATTAAGATTTATATTAAGAAAATATTAAAGATTATCTCAAAATTTAAAGCATGTATATTTTGAGAACATCTTTAATTTTTGAGTGCCTTAGTCATTAAATTAGCTTTGTCAGGCATTTGGGCAGTGTGATGTTTATAATTTCTCTCCAGATATCAAGGTTTCCAAGTTGATCACAGAGAAATCCACAGAAAATTCCTTCTGTATTGTAATCCTTACTTCATTATTTTTCTGCTATTTATTTGTATTTCTCAATGATTTTAGGGAAAAGACAACTTTTAACTCTACACAGACCGTAGAAGAGGAGACATTCTCAGCCCCAAAGGTTGACATTTCCCTGAGATACCTGCCCACATTAAGCACAGCTGTAACACACTTTACTTAAGTAAAGTCTTCCCATACTGATGATTGAAGCATTCTCAAAGTCTGCACCTTTCTCACAGTCAATCAGGGAGGCAAAGAGTAATGAAACTCTGTGTGTGTACTTATATTTTGTCCAGAAGAATTAGATGGTGTTCAAGCAAGACCAATTCCTGGACTGGGTAGATTTTATTCTCTCTTCAATTCTCTCTTCTTCTGAAGTGTAGTGGACATCTTGTTGTTCACCAGTCTTTACCAGTTTTATTACTGCTTGTCTTGGGTTGAGCTGGCAAAACGCCAACTACCCAAGTACAGAGAAAAACGGTTCTTTCCCCCCGCCACCACCAGCCAAGAGAAAAAGAAGAGGGAGAGGAAAAAAAACTTCCAAACCAGGTTTCTTCTGAAACTAACTACATGTATTTATACAGAAAAGAGAAAATTAAGAGAAAACTGCAATATAACACACACTTATACAANCTGTGGACAACTTCACGATCAGACTAAAGGGAATAATCTGTGTTAAAGACTTGCACTGAATTCAATGACATTACCTTGAGGTGAATGAATTAAAGTTGATAACCTGCAAGACCAACCTATCGATAAATTAAGCTTTTATATTTTGTTGCAAATGCATATAAAATGGCATTGTCTTTTGAGATATGTCTTAGAATATCTGTAGTCAAGAACTGAGAAGAGCATTTGAACAGCACTTCAGCTGCTGGAAGTGGGACGATTTCAGTTAGCAAATAAAGATTGGAAAGCTTTGGAAATATGTAGGCAGAGCCGGGCACAGTAGCTGTTGTTGGGGTTTTTTGGTTTTGTTTTTGTTGTTGTTGACTATCCTCACCAGAAAAAAAAAAAAAAAAGAAAAAGAAAAAGAAAATGAAATCCGCTTTGATAAACCTACCTTGGGGTCAATATTTGCAGACTGAGATATCAAACTGAAGAAATGGGGCACTTGCTATTTTATTGGACACAATTTAATAAGGAGAAACTTACTCAGCACTTTACTTCAATTCAAGTAAAGACCTCTTAATTCTTGAAAGAGTATCTTCCCATCCTATAGGACTGTGACATTAGAATTGATTTCTTTGTTGGATGCTTTCATTTCTAAGGGTGAAAGGGAGGTAATCTCCTTCTGAATGAACACTGAAGCATCACACTATTGATATTCCCAGAATAATCAAACAGCTTTTCATCTTCTACAGAGATTACTTTATGTGGATAGCTTTGGTCAGCTACCATACACCCACTCAGTTTTACCCTCCCTCTTCAACAAGGTGGGAGGAGAAAATAAAATAACAAAGCTCATGGATCAAGAGTGTAGCCCATGACCTTCTCTCACAAACACCCGTCCTATACCAAAATCTTTCCATGTACAGATAATATAGTTTGCTGCACTGGTTTTGGACAGTTGAGGTTTCCATTCTCACACTGACTACTCAAATCCTGATCCATCCACTGCCACCTCTTGCTGCTGCCTGATACTAATGGACTGTGCTCACAGACACTGAATATGAATTTATTCAGTCCATGCCTGGCTATCCTTTTTCCCCTGAGGGTCTTTCAGGAACATGCTGCAGGCTGAGAACACTTTTTCAGCATGTCACAGATTGCCTGTTGCCATACACTAGGCATCTGCACTGTCAGTAGAAGTAAACTTGCAGGACACAGGAGAAAAACAACCATGCAAAGTTTTCTGTGGAGCACAGAGGATGGATGAGTCACTCAGAGCAGGTTCATAAAGCTTATATGTGAAGAGGATTGCTCAAACATTGTTTAGTAAAATGAAGAGTTACCTCACTTGTATGACTTTGGTGTCATTTATTTTGTTTTTTATCTGTGTCACAGACATCTAAGATATTTTAAAACTTTCCTTTTTTCTATTTTTTTTTCCAGGAGAAGAGGAACATCATCTAGAATGAACCGCTATCTATTTTGTATAAATAAATCATCTAACATTAGTTTTTCATCAGGTGTTGCTTTGAGGAGGGAAAGTTCCTGCTCTTCCTTTGCAAGGGCTGGGGAGAGGAAAATGTGGAACCAACCTGAGCACAACTGAAGCAGAAAGAAAGGAATAGCCACAAAGTATATGAGAAATAAATGCATAAAACCCTGTTAATAATGTTTAAAGTTAGTCTGCAGGTATAGAGAGTTTGTTGTTTGTTGTTGGGGTTTTTTTAATCATACTTCATGTTAGTTACTACAGTATATGTGTTGTATGACCTTGAAGAGTCTGCATTTTCCTCTTGCACACAAATTTTGAAAGCAAACTATGAGAAATAAATGAGCAAAGAGTGCAAGATCTACAATATAAAGGTGACAGAAAGCCTTAGAAATGCTTTGCCAAGACAAATGTATAGTATAGAATACGCAGAACATTAGCTAAGAAGAGGTAACTTGATGTGTTGTGCATTAGTAGAACTGCCTTCCACAGTAGAGCTACTGTGATGGCCACCACAATGGTCAGGTCTTTGAGGCCTTTCCATGCAGACAGACACACACACAGACAACCACACCTCACATGGGCAATGTTCTTTGCCCCAACAGAGGAACACCATGTGGGAACTGCAGGAGGAACTGTCTGGCTGCATTTAATGCATTCCAAAGATGGGAGAGCTGAGATGTTTGCTATTGACTTTGGTGAACAGCCTGTAAAAGGGTATAAAATGCTGCTGGAGACTGGGCCATCTGCAACCAAACTGGCCTCCTGAGGTTGCAGGAAGCTTCTGGGTGAATCCTCCCCCATCAGGAATGCCTGCAGGGTATGTCCAGCCCAAAGACATGGAACAATCACTTTTGGATGTGTGAGTAAAAAGTGCTAAGATCTGGACAAATATGGAGATAAAATCCAAAAGTAGCTCCATGGGTGCTTTGTTGCTTTGTAGTTGTGAATTCTGTAAGGCCAAAGGCTGTAAACCTCTATTTCTGTCTGAATCTGCTTATAATTATTACCGTTTAGACACAGAATGTTGATCAAAACTCAGACTAAAAGGATCAAGCTGCAGCCAGACTGCTCTGAGCAAGGAGGTCTCCCTGAATCTCGTCAGCCAACAGAAGGAACCACGACCTGATATTTAAATCCCTTGTAATAGATTATAGAGTTGCTATTTAGATACTGCATTGGCAATATTGAGATACTGTATTAGCACTAAATCTAATCATAATCATACATATAATCACAGTGTCCTACTTCTGATAATGGCTGATAGCCTTCTCTTGTTTACTCTGTTACAGCAATTCCAGCTCTTATTATTAATACCTGATTTTAATAAGCATTCAGATTCATGCAAACACCTTCAAGTAGTGACAAGTGTTACAAAAATATCTTCAGGCTCTGCATTAAAGGTAACATAAAAATTATTGGATAGATCTAGAGCCACTGTGGATCAATGTACCCGACTTGGAGTCAAAACCATTATGTATAATTACAAATCCTGAGCTCAAAATACTTTCTCATCCCCTTGAGGGATTTTTTTAAAATATCTAAAAATGGATGGGAACACCTTGTCACTCTATACATATTCAAGGAAAGCCAGGTACACTATAGACACAAATGTCATTGCTAGCAGGTTCTTTGATGGTGCAAACTAGGCATATCTATTGGAATAACTGTATTTTCTGGGGAGTGATGGAATTGTCTCACTTGTCTTACTGATAGTAACAAAACCTTATTGCAAACAACTTTTGGGGGCTAAGCTGTACATTTATGCAGAATAAAAAATCTCTGAAACCTTGAAATTTCTTTAACTGCTTGTAAAACATAAGGTTTCTTCTTTATCTTCAGCTATAAATGTGCAGGTCCCACTGACATCCTTGGCAGTGGATACATACATCTTGAGGTGAGAAACTGCTGGATTTCAGTCAAACTAATTACACACCGTGTTGCTTACATAGTGGTGTATTTCCCTAGTGACATGGTATTAAGAATGGAAACCATAATGCTGCTACTTATGGGCCAGCTATGCTGACTCCATAAATAAATAACTACCGCCAAATTAGTTGGCAATTCAGTATATATTATACTGAATATCTTTGAAAGTATAATTAATAAATAATGAGATTCTTAAATGTACATTATTATTCCTGTATTTGCTGTGCCGATCTCATTCTAAAAAGCAAATAAAGCAAATATAAAAGATAACAACAATAACAAAAATGTTACTTCATTTTAAATTTAAAATGCCTTCTTTTCTTTAGAAAGAAGAATCTGAGTCACACTGTGGTTTCAAATGGCAGTAAAACTCTTTGGTTTGTAAGTTCTGCTTATTTTTGTCATAGTATACTAGATCTTTTGCTCTGATACTGTGAACACAGACTGCTGAATAGATGTGTTGAAGATCAAATAATGTCTGGAAAATTTCCAGGACATCTGTTCCATGCTTTAGGTATGCTAATTCCTAGGAGTTACAGTGTACAGTAAAGTTTTTAATCACATTGAGAATGAGACTATCCTTGACTTCTTATACATAGAGAAATAAAAGTAAGTTATATAGCACTGAAAGTAATTTTCTCTCTACCTCATATAAGGTTATACCCTCAATACCTTCATCAGTCTTTATATATTTCATTAGTATTTTATGACTTTCAGAGACTTAGATCTTACCAATAGTTGTTCATCTCCCATCCTAAAATGGGATAAAGCTTATCCTGTCATTCCAGGGTAGAGTGGAAGCTCAAGGAGACAGGGGCACCAGCTGTTATGTTGTACCTTGCAAATAGGATTGTGCCACAAAATGATGATTAATTAAATAGGAACAATGAATGATGTATATAGCTATCAGCTTCACCAACTCAGAGTGCTTACTGTCTAACATGAATGAACTTCATCCTGGTGAGTATGACTTGTGTTGGACAAACTGCTGATTGTAATTTTCTTTGAAAATCTTTGTTTTGTTGTGATTGTTTTTTTCCTTTTGAAAATGGTACACAGATGGCATTTGTCTTTTTTTAAACAAATTTATGATTTGTAAGAGTTCAAAACTTTAATTGGACAACAATTCATTCTAATTGGCTGCTTGTGAACTTTTCATCAGCTGACTCTCCAGTTGTTATATGCTCATTGTTTGTGTTGTACAATGATTCATTGGACATTTTAGCATGACATAAATATTGAAATTTCTTGAGTGTTTGTGAAATATTTGTTTTCTTCATGGTCAGGCTTGATGAAACAGAAACTGGTCATGTAGAGTGTACACTGTTTCCTTTATTTCACTACCGTAAAAGGTACAGGGCTTACTCTAAAAATTTATCTCTTCTTCTGATGTAACTTTGTCCACCTATTCTACTAGTGACATTATCTTCAGTGTCTTTTTGACATGATAGAACAAATAATTAGAAAGATAATATTAATAGAAGATAGATCTTTTTCTTGCTGTGGGGATGGAGATGCAGACTGGAAAGAATTGAAGTTATCAACACTTTAGAAAAGGATAGATTGCTCAGGTAATTATATTCTTGGTAGACGGATAGTGATCCTGGGCAAAATAATGGATTAATAATAATGGCAGCGAACAAGGAGTTCAATTAATACAAATTATAAAGAAAGATAAAATAATTAACATCAGTTAACATTGAAAAAAAGGTTCCCAAGCTAACTTAGTATCTTGACTAGCAAGACGAAAAAGTTTGGCTGATGAAGGGAATGGGAGCAGTGCAATAGAGTGCAACTGGATGTTGACTTTAACATACAGCTAAAATATAAATAAAAAATAAGAAAATACAATTGATTACCTCTCACATTTCATAAGATAAATGTGAAAGAAGGCTCATCCATAGCAGGTGCATATTCCATTTGTTTCCAAGTATACCAGTCCTTGCCTGTATATTGATCATTATCAGTGATCTAGGCCAATGGACTGAGTCTGCAAGTCTATGATTATTATGAGTAGATTTTGAACTGTGACAGAAGAGATTTTACTGAAATGATAAGTAGCAAGGGCACAGGTCACTTCTAGGGAGATATTCTTAGTAGTGGATAAACATATTTCAATATAGTCAAATGCAAAGTCATCTGTTATGGGGTTGTTAGCTATTGCTGCAGGGTAAGTACAACTGTCCCTGAGAAAATTAATTCCAAAAAAAGAATTAAGGATCATTTCAAATCACCAGATAAAAAATTACTACCAGTAATCAAATTGTTTTGATTTTACAAAGAAGGGTCAATTGGGAAGAGAGACATGATCCTACCTTTGCTTCTACTACCAAGAACTCTCTAGAATTCTGCTTTCCAAACTTCAATAAACAGCTGAAAAAACACTGATAAACTGAGAGAACATGGAAAAGAGCCTTGAGAGTAAAGGGAATGATTGGAGAATACAGTGAAGAACACAGGTAGTTCCTTATGTTTAAATTATGAAAAGAAACACTAAACAGTTACATGAACAGTCTCAAAGAACTGAGGTAAAAGTATGTAGTAGGATTATAAAAGACTTTAACGGTCTAAGTTGATTTGGTAACTGGAAAACAGAATCTTATTCATGGAATATTTCCACCTTTTCTCAGGAGGAGGAGAAAATAGCAATGCCGGCAGTAAATTTAATCTGTACAACTAAATGTTTTCCTGAATCTTCATTGAACTCTGTCTGGATGTCCTGTGTACCTGTGAGCCAGAGGAGAGAAAAAAAGAGAACTTCTGGAAGTTGTGCACACGTCAGATATATTCTGTTTTTCCAAGCACAGCAAAGTGAGAACCTGCACTCAATGAATGCCAGATATTCAAGGAAAAGACAATCTATGTTCTTAAGCCAACAGAGATATTAACCAAACAATCCTGACCTGTGAGGATCTTGTGGGCAAATGTTTCCCAGGATACCACATCCAGAGTGACCACTGATAACTCTTTAAAATTAAGCCACTAGATTGATTCCTGTAAAAAAATGATATTGATGGATCTGTGACAGGGATTACATTCCCAGCCAAGGGAATCAACTGCTCACTGTGCTGTGCTTGCACATTGTTAGTTAACAATGCCCACCGTTGTGATATTTATCTTGCACAAACTCTGGAGACATGAGGCATTTCTCTTGCTGGACAACATTGTCTTTCTTTCATTGCTAAGCTTGTAAGTGACTCTCATGTGTTCAATTAAGTTCTCATTTTCTTCTTTAGCTCCTCTTGACACCTTTCCAAAAGGAGTTAGGTATTTCCTACTGAGATTACTAATGTAACAAATGGAGACCCAATAAAACAGGCTGCTTTTAAATCCACACCACCGTTGCCCTGAGGTAGTTCATGAAACTGTGCTCTTATCAGAAAGCCACATTGAAGGCTCCAGGGTCATCATTATCTTTTCAGGCCTCAACACCAACCTCTGCTTTTATTTCCTGTTCTAGGTGACAGCTTTGAAGGGCTGACATTAATCACCAAAAATCTCATGATGTCATGTAATTGCATATATCAAAAAATATTAATCCCGGGGGCAGCTGCCAGTGCTAGAGCAGTAGATATCAATCCAATTAAATCCTAGCATGGAGATAATTGTTTGCCACTCACTCCAAGAAAGAGAATGACATTAGTGCTATGTCCCACAAGTGACCTTTACGTCAGCTGGCCTCCATCAACTAATTATGAGGGTTATGAGCATATTCCATGTCAGTCATACAGATTCAATATACTGGGCTAAACACAGAGACTCAAGTGAAAGTAAAAATGGAAATGTTTATCCCAAACTTAGTTTTACGAATGATTCTCCTGACATTTGCAATCAACAACAAAAGTACATTATGCTGATTTAATTCCAGCAACACAGAAGGGAAACCGTTAAAAATGAAAACAGACATGTATTCCTACACGAAGAAAAGAAGAAGAAACAGTAAGAAAATACATGTAAATTTTCAAGGTCTGTTATAAGCTCCTAACCGTTTTTCTACATCAATTCAGATACAAATGGGAGTTATACATAGAAGGGGAAAAAAAACTACAGGCATGAATCCGTGAGCTGGGGGCAGTTGAGTTGTTCTTTCAGCTCAAATGACAACATGAACACAAAGAAATGGAGGAGGGACGAAATCTGTTCCTGTCTTCCTCCATGTAAAGGTATTTGATCACCTGCTTATATTCTGTTCATTTAATTATTGAAGGGCCTGACATCCATGATAGGTGCATGTGCAAGTGAAACTCCACCTTTGTGTGCACAGAGAAAGTAATTTACATGACATTGTCTTAGTGCTGTAACAAGATAGTTTTTAAAATCCTTTTGCTATAATTATAGGTTCTTTAATTAGCAAAGAATACTGCAATTAGTGTCTTTGCACATTCCAGACATCATTACTGCTACATTACCCATGCACTTCCCTTGCTTCAATGGTTTTGAATTAACTATAGTTCACATTCAAGGTTCCTCTTTTAACTTTTTAAATTCTCCATTATCTAGATTAATATTATGACCTGGATGATATCCTTCTCATTATTCCTTCCAGATCACGTTCTCTAGTCTGCTCCTGTAGGTCTTTTTCATTTTGTTTTGATTAATACATTGTCTTTTTTTAGCAGCAAATTTTCAATAATTTCTTTATCCAAATATATTTATGCCTGGTCCCAACTTAATTTAAATTTACTATTAAAATGCAGTCATTTACATCTGTTTCTAACTTTGCAATTTCGTTTAAACTTTTAGTTATTTCTGTTGAACTTCAGGAAAGCCTTTAATTTTTACAGAGAGAAAAGTGTCTTTTCAGTACTCATGTTAAAGTCTGAGCTCGAGAAGATATATTTTTTATAATTATTATTGCAAAACTAAGTCTTTCAAAATTTATCCCAGAGTACTTTTTTGTGAATAATTTCTAGTATGATGTTTATTTTTGGTGTTCTTCTGACAGAGATTGTGTCTTTATCTTCCAGCAAGCTGCTTGACTGTCCAAACCTTTCATGCAATTTTTCATAAACTTTACATTTAAAAGCTGTATCATCATGTCTTAAGGATGGAAGGATCAGAGCTGCCTGGAGACTACCCGAGTCCAAAGAAGGCTTGATCCAAAGCCATGACAGTGAAAGGATCCTCGCATTATTTTTTTATTACATCATTGACTTGGGAGAGGTGAGAATGACCCTAGAATTGAAAACAATATTTGCCTTGCCTGCTGACTCAGGCCTGCAGTTGCCCTTTGGAATAACACTCACCTGACAAAAAAGTATAAACCACACACATTTACTGTTCTTCTTCCCACAATCCCCTGGAATTCTCCCACCAACCTCATTCTCCTATTGGTCCTTTTGCCGCTCCTCCCTTCCCTCCTTCCCTTCNGCCTGGCTCCTGGAAGCGAAAACCCCTCCACTATATTAGTGGAATTATTAATCCACTGATAATTTACATTTGAACTTGCCACTCAAAGGTTTTGTCTGTAAAAAGAGAGGAATTTTTGGAGTGCTATTGTAAACACCTGGTTTGGGGAAGGAAGATTTGCACCCTAAGAGCACTTATTTCCTTTCATTTACCCTAAGTGGAGAAAAGGCTGCACTCATTTAGACCCACACCTAATCTGGCCAGATAAAATGCACTTTGCATTCTCATTTCAAGATCTCAGAGCTCTCCTGGCCCAAAACCCCAACGCTTTTGTTAATTTCCTTGCAGGAATCATTCCGATGAATAATTTGAAGATTCAAATCTTTTGAAGGTGATTCCCGTCATTCAGGGAAGATCAAATGTTAAAAGGCAAAATCTTACACATGAGTACATTAAAGTAAACAAAACGGCGGAGAAACTGGACTCCACACAATCTCTGAGATTTAAAGTGAAGCCATTTTATTAGACCTAGCACACAGTTTATATAGGGTTAGAACTACAGCTTATTGGCTAAAAGGGTTAACACACCACCACGCTAGAAACTTCAATTGGTTAGAACCTATCTCTCACAAGTCCCATGTTTATATTATTTCATCCTGGCTATTTTCGTGCACCTGCAGAGAACTGTGTGTTCCTACTATGTGAATTCTTGGGGAGTAACCTCCTCCCTATCAGCCAGCAGCGGCTGAACTCCTTGCCGCTTCTGGCTGATAGCTGAGTCTCACAGGGCTTTCTATAGATCTGAATTTCTCACTTTTGATTTTACTGTAACAACAGTACATGACTGACTAAATGATCTTGGCTGCCCCTGATTTTGAGTGCTGATATTCACAATCAAAAAATATTCCTGTTAAAAACTTGAATTTGTAAAGACAATTGCACTTATTATTCCTGTTATCTTAAATATTTAACTTACATGGTAAGAGAAAGTCCTGCTGAAATAAACTGGAGACCATATGGAAAAACAGTGCAGGAAAAAAGTATTCTTTTGCATAATAGATTAATACTGAAAGAGAATAAATTCTAATACTGGTTATACATGAAATGTCTGTGCAAGAGGCACATTTTGAAACAGAAATTCAAGAGCTTTTTCCTAGGATTGAAATGCATCCTTTTTCAGCCTGCATCAAGAATTTAAAACAGAATTAAATTTATTCCTTTAAACTCAGTCCTGGCTTCTATGAACCCTGCTGGAGAGCATCTCTCATTTTAAACCACTATTTATTTTGTGCTAATGAAAGAAGACACACCAGACCATTATCATAAAACATATCCTTGTCAGTATCACCAATATCCATCTTGTTGCAGCAATATTTTGGAGCCCAGCTATTAATTTCTCCCCCTTCATTAAAACATTTTATCATGTTAATTATCATTGTGACAATTTTAATATTAGAACTCATTTTATGACCTGCAAAATTAATTCCTTCAAGGATTGTCTTCCTCAGCCATTCCTCCTTCTGAGGTTGCTCAAATGCAACTACATGAAGTTTAGTTTAAAACAAAAATGGTTTTTGTTCACTATACTTAGAAGTCAAATTAGTAAATAAATCACAATCTTTCAGTAACTCTTCTGCAATAAACTAATCAATAGATGTTTTCTCAAGCCCTACATACATGCCCTAAAGTCAGAGAGACTCTGTGGTTCTCATTGAGTGAAATTCACTGCAATAAAACAACATTTTTCCTCATAAGAATTACATCATTGCTAATGTGTGAACCCCCCTTTTTTTCTGTCACTGAAGAGATAACTGCTTAAGGACACATTCTAGAGAAAAAAAATTTTATATTGGCCACTTTGACAGAGCTCTCTTTTACTGTCCTAAACCTCAGTCTCAATTTAAAGCAACAACTGTTATCAATTTTTATCCTTTGCTGCCATGAATCTTTGAAGCAAGGGAAAGCAAGTGCCTCCAATGCAGCAAGAGCTTCCTTGGTTTGCAGAGTAAACAAATAGCTCAGACACACTCACTTCAGTGAGTTCCATCTCATATGGTCTGCTTGGAACCTTGATATTAATATGTCATTGATATAAACAATAATAATATTAATAATTCATTGAGAAATATCCATGTTGCTTTAGAAACAGAAAGATCATCCTATTCTAGAGAACAGAGACGCCATATTTCAGTTTCTGGTGTAATTCTCTCTGGGTTTCTGAAGGACCAGACAGAAGAAATTCAAACAGAAGACTTCAAAACTATTTTGTGTCTATTTATATGTGTTATGTCTATTCATAATTATGTCATTTGGGGGAATTTTTTCCCCCTATGTTGAAAATATGGCAAATATTCCAATCTAATTTTTGAGTCCCAGTCCTGTTCCATGTTTTGAAACTAACCAGGAGAGACCAAGAGAAATGAGGGAACATTTTTCTTTTGATTGCCTGGGGAAAAAAATCTCACTAAACAGACAATGTTATACTCATCCTATGCTCAACATTTCTTTATAGAAGAAAACAAAGGTCTTTAATAAACAGTACGGACCTCTTTCAGGACATTAAATCCATCTCACAGTAATGCTTTTAAGTTCAATGTGTTTAGTATTCAAGTGAAATAGAAGAAAAAGAGAAAAAACAAAATAGGAAGCATATGGGAATGGAGATAAAGGACATTTGAGAGTGAGGTAGCAGGGGAAGCCAAGGTGTGCAATTCAGCTGGTTTTGATAAGTGTCTTTAAGTGAGGAAGGAAGTAAATGGTTCTTTTCATCTGCTATGGATAAAAAAATAAAAATAAAATTTGCGAAATGTAAGATTCCAGTCAGCACAGCTCTCACACACAACAGTTCCTACTAATCAGAAATAAAACTGATCTGCCTTATCCTTACCCTAGAAGACATCCTTTAGTCATTCCAAAAAGAGGAATTTTCGATGTTGGGTATGTAATGGCTTAACTCACACTTCAGCTGCATATCCCAGGGATTTAGCAAAATTTGGGGGAGAGGAGCTTTGCAGACATCTTCTCTGGGACAAAGAACAAGGTATTGAAATGCCTTTATCTGAGCTGCACATAGTATGGGCATACTGCAATAAATATGCAGTATGCCCATACTAGGGAGTATGTTTGCCCTACTCCTAGTTCCCGCTTCCACCCTCAAGAGACAGTGACAATTCTAATTCACTGATAAGAACAGCTTTGGAAGTATTTTTAAAAAAGGGAATGGAGAAGTTTTCCAGCAGATATAACCTACCATTTATAACAAAACTGTTTTCAGAGAGGAGAGAGGGCAGCAATGACACAGCCAATGTCCCTGGTGACAGCCATGCACCAGTCGTGACTCTTGTTACAACAGATTTATTTCTGCTACTTCTCTTTAGTGTTCTTCTGCCCATTTCACATCCATTGTATAAATGTAGCATTCAGAGCAACAAAATGCTGTATATGAGCAGAGGACCTCAGGTCCCACAATTCCTCAATCTAAGTTTCAATATTTTTCTGTAAAGTCCTTATGGAGAGTTACTGAATTTCAGTCTATGAGAACTATTTGTTCCTGCTGAACAAGTAACATGTACTGCTACTGAAGCATGAGCCAACAAAAGTACTTTCTGAGTGAATTTATGAATCAAATATATCTACTTGGAAGCTTTAAGATAAAAGAAACTTGAAACAGAAATATGAATCGTGGGACAGAGAGGGAAAAAAATTACAGTCCTCTGTGACAGTAGCTGATAACAAAAGACAGATCCACACTCTGCAGTTGTTCATTAGAGCTCTTTGGTGCTGTGTGTTCTTTCTCTTTTAGAGAGAGAAAGGTTTGCTAGTATAAGATGAAAGAGACTTGTGACTCTTCTATATAGTGTGCATATTGATTTTTTGTGCTTTGGAAAGAGGGATCAAATTGCAGTATTGAGTTTTGTACTCCATACTGTGTTACTTTTCTGCAACCCACCACCTTCCTGGAGGACATAAGTTGGTTCAGATGGTCCCCCAAGGAGATCAACCATGTCAGCAGACATGGAAAATTCTGTTGAGGCACACAAGCTCTTTATTCTTCATATTTTGTTTCACATGTATCAGACCTGTTGATGGCTTTAAACTAATAGAATTTGTTGCAATTGAATCCATATATGGTGAGACTTTGTAAAGATTACTGTCACACACCCTTCTCATAGGGAACATAAGCACTCCTTCCCATCCCTTTCACCTGTGTTTGTAAGGATAAGAAATGACGTTGTCTGCTTTTCCAGATGGGTAAGTTAGGGCAGATGCACATGGTGGAAGTAGTTCAATTTGCAGATTAAGGCATTCAAATATAGGGTTGAAATGTTCATATCTTCATGTGATCTGGTTGTCTAAACTCCCATTCCAGTCCATATCCATCTATCCAGAACAGACAGTCAAGTCTACATAGTGGTCAGTGGTCAGACAGAATCATCAACATTGTCTAAAATGCTTCCCTAAATTATTCCAGTGTAGTGGAGGTCCACCAATTCTAACAGCTGAAATACAGAGTTTGCACACAGGCATCTACAAGTAGGGACCTAAATTTATAAACTTTTGTCTGAGAGTTGAATCCCACCAAATTAACATGTCTCACAGGACTTGTATACATGACATAGGGCAGAGCCGTGAAGAAATACCAACAATAATTAGCTCAAATATCACATTACTATGGAAATTCCACTATTCAGCCCAGATAATTCATCATGCTAGGTGGACATCTTCAATGCTACAGCAGTAAAAATCCCTTTTTTGCTAAAGAGTAGCCCATTAGAAAAATTACGTCCTAGTTTTTAATAAATGCTAAATATCATTGGCTTAAAAATTGTGAAATTCATTACTACTGTCATGCATGTGTCACATCTTGGCTGACTTTTCCCAAGGATACTTAGATCATGAAGAAGACTGAAACAGAAGCAGACATAATACATTATTGATGGTTAGTTAAAGACTGAACTTGCTCTGACATTCCTAAAAAAATTTATTCCAACTCCAAACTAATACCTAAAAGACAGGACAAATGCTCTGTTTGAAATGAAAATGGCAGGGAAGGGTTAATTTTTTTCTCAAATGTGAAGGATTTTTCCTGCATGCCCCAGGCAGATTTCTATGTGTGTTAACAAGGTCCTTATATGATCTCTTTGACTTCTGTAAGCTTAATCTCATCCACAGTTTTATATCTTCAAAACATTGGTCACCCCAAGGGGGGTTTTGCACCTATTGAGATAAATTCATACTGGTTTTGCTTAACTAATTAGAACTATTTCTGCATCTCCATTAAGACAATGTTAATTGTGCACAAAATGCCACCTTTACTGCATTGTTTGCAAAAGAAGCCTTGGATGTCAAACTCAGATGTATGTATATATACAATCAAGATAAATATCTGCTCAGACGAATCCCCATGTATTAATGTAGCTCTCATATTTTACACCTACCTGTAGGCAGATATCTGGACCAGTGTTGACCGGCAAATGATGGGCACTCACTAAGGTGCATTCCACAGATGTCCAGCTGCCCCAGCATTTTGTTGTCAGGGTACCTCCAATCCACAGCTGAAGCAGTACCTTCCCTATCTCCACTTATGTGATGTCTACTGGCTCAGTGGCAGCTCCAAGCTCCTCTGGCTCATTGGAACAACAATTACAAGTTGACCTTTTCCATAATTTCCAGTAGTCTCATTTATCCAGTATATCTTACACCAAACATAGAAAACCTCAAGTAGAGGTCACAAGACAGATGATGGATCTTCAAAATTGTATATATGCTCCTCCAGCTGCAGACCAGGTCAGAGTGAGTTCTCAATTTCTGAGTTATGAATTCCTTTAAATAATTAGCAGACATGCCACTCAATTATCCTTGATTTTCATATCCCATTTAAAGGTCACTAGGTTTTAGAGTCATCCTTAATTTGGCATAAAAATTATCTGTCCTTCTCAGCTCTGGCTTTATATCCCTGCAATCTGAAAAGCACAAAATTAACTTTGACAGTGTTAACTCTTTAGTACAGTGAAGGTGGTTGTGTGTATACTCTCCCTACTTTCACTCTTGCCAAAAGATATTGCTCAGTCGTTTAAATTAAAAGAAAATTATTTCAGCTCAGCTGTATTAAAAAAATGTGCTTCTTCTCTTCTCTTCTCCTCTCTTCTCTTCTCTTCTCTTCTCTTCTCCCCTCTCCTATTTTTTCTCTTCTTCTCCTGGTATGCTATATTTCAATATTTTTTACTTATTGAAACTATTAGTACTAAAGCAATGTAGGAAATTTTAATACAGTGAAAAATCCTGCTGTCCTGAATTTTGTCCACCTTTCTCTTCATGAGAGCTACTCAACAATAGAAGATAACCTGATTTTATTTTATTTATTATGTCCCTTGGGTCACAGAGAAATATGATTTCTCACAGAGCAACTGAGCTTTCAATATGTAAAATAAAACAGCTGAATGTTCTTAGCTATGCTGCATGACTGATTGTTGTCCTTTCTTCTTTCCTCTAGGTAACGCTAAATTAAATCGTCTTCAGTAAAAATATATAAAATATAATTAACCTTAGAGACTCTGCTATCTTCAGTGTCCCTTAATCCACCTAGTACAAAGTGGAGGGAAATACTTCCTCTATATAATTGCTACACACACAAAGTTATGAAAAGGTTATTACTGTATCATAGGTAAAAATACTGAACTGTTGTCAAACTTGCAGCAGTGGTGTGGGAGGACAAGCTTTTGTGACACTGGGTTGTGAGTTCAGCCAGCATTGCCTTATGAATTGATTTTGTAGTTTGAAACAACATGGATTAGTTTGAGCTGTGGTTCTGTCACAGACTGGATTGGAGACCCTGTGCACGTCACTTCTCTTGTGTGTCTGTCCCCTGTCAGGGGGGGAATAACTCTTCCCTGCCTTACTGGAGTGCTGTGAAGATCAGGTAGGAACTTGACACAGAAATTATCTCATGATTTTCTGACATTACAGGTAGTTACAAACCATGAAGACACCAACAGTTTGGCATCTCTAGAAATGAATCCTACCAGTCCTTAACACTACTGTTCACAAGAAGACAATGACTTATTTGCCTGGCTACAAAGATCTGTGTGGCTGTTGTTCTCTGTGAGAAGGAAGGATAAAGAAAACAATTTGGAAATTGCTGGACTATCTTTAAAAGATCCTATAAAACCTTTCAAGAGGCAGTATGAGAGCTGTTCTATGAAGGGCATGGCAATCCACTGGCAAAAGCAAAGCATAACAAAATAACTCCAAAACCACTCAGAATTTCTGAGTTTCAGAACTGCACAATTTTGTAAAGTCTGAACTTGAGCCTGAGCTGATGGCCTTGCTCAGATGGTGGTGCAGATGCAGAAGTAAAGAAACTCATTTTCTGTCTCCTGGAGACCAAAGGCAGCAGCAACATGTGGGCCATGTTTGCAAATTCCCTTTCCTTGTTTCATCTATTGGCAAATGCTCCCTATCTAATATTTCTATCTGTAAATTTTATATTTCATTACCCAAAGTGAAATCACAGCTGTGACTCAAGGAACAAAAAATTCAGAGCAAGCCTGCCAATTGTGTGTTTTCAATCCAAGGTAGAAGACAGGAATCACTGTGATAGCTAAAGCAAATATCTGTACACAGCACTGCTTTCATCATGTTCTCTCTGTCAGAACTTGTTTCGTTTCTTTTTGTATTTTGTTATGAAGAAAGACTACTAAATATACTGGGTTTGGTTTTGTGACTGTTTCCTTGAGAAGTATTTTAATTTAAATCTGTAGACATAGTTTAGTAATTTAATACAAGAATTAAATCACAATCTTTTCCATGCATGTATTAATGAACGCTTCTAAATATCAGTAAGGGTTTTTTGGTTTGTTTAGTCTTCTTTTAAGAGAAGCCTGTGTAATAAGTACTGAACAACTGGAAAACTTTAATACACAAATGTAAATCCAACAAAATACATACTGATAAAGTCAAAATGAAAAATCAAATTTATGGAGGGGTGAGCAAGCAAGAATTGCTATTTCAAAAGGATGGATTTTGTAGTACCATATATTAACTCTATTTTGGAGCGTAGTTCAGTATCATAACACCCCAATTATCTGGAAGAAGGAATTCACTGATACAGATCTTTTTATAGCACCAAGTCCTAGAACGCTATGAACTTGTATTACAGGATGTTTTCTCAGCTGTCTGATTATTCTGTTTTATGAACCAGCTTTATTTGAAAGATGCTTTCTGCGCTCAGTTTCTCTGTGGCTTAGGTTCTGAGAAATTTCCATTACATTGCGCATCCTGGGATTTATTGAGTAGAAAGTGCTGCAGAGAGAAGGACTTTGGCTTCTCTCTAAAGCTGGGACTAATAAGGTGAACCTTCCATGTTGAAATAACGTGGGGCTGTATCCACTCCTGATTACTTCCATAATTTGTGAGTTATGAAAATGACTTAGCACTTTTAGCCTTATTGTGTTTTACAGAGCATACACACAGAGAATAAAGCAACGTTCTGCTCTTTGAGTCATTGTTCTTTCAAATACATATCAGACCCAAAGGCAGCTTCACTGAGACATTGCCATCCTCAGAAAGAGTAAAGCAGTGATAGCAAAGTCTATAAGATCATGGGGAATGAGATTAATAAACATCTATTTTGTCTGTCCCTCAAATATTACAACTTTCCCCCTTGGCTTACCTTGAGGAAAACATGGCATATGCATCAATAAATTGGGTTTCGCAGTCTTCTGGAAATGACCTCAATAACATATGCATCACATACCCTTCTAATTAATTCTGCCCATGTAGTAAAATCTGCAGGGCAGGCACAGCTTTAGAATGTACATGCCTAGTAGAAAGGGATCTCAGTTAAAACTGGACCTACTCCTCAGCATTGAGAATATATTGTTATTTTATTATGTTTGCAACGAAGCAGAAGATGACATAAAGTGAGGATCTGAGACTCCACTACATATTCAAAATCAGTAACAATTCCATTGGGCGTCTGTGTTTTTCAGATCAAGCTGTAAGCACAGGTCCTATACTTAATTTTCAATGATCTCTGATACTGAAAAGGTAAAATTGAGGGATTTGATCCTCTGGTGCTTGATATGTAGATTCAGTTTCCCCAAATTAAAGAAGGCTGCCAGTAAGTAATAATAAAAAGAGCATTTGGGGATTACTTCACATTAGCTTCAATTAAGCCTTATTTTAAAATATTTTTGCTTCTTGAAAAATGGCTTCGTTCCAGATTTTGAGGAACAGTTAATTTAAAACTTCCTTATGCCATAAAATTTTATTTTGTTTGTGGTTCCATTTTCTAACTACCAGCAATGTGTGGTCAGTGGAAATGAGAAGACACTCCAGTAACATCTATAAAAATGCTGACAAGTAGAAGAGACAGTCTGATGATTACACATGATAGCAAGTCAAAAGAGTCCTTTCACTTTTCTATTTTGGCTTGAAACATTACAGTTTGTTGTTCTGAGGATTCTTTTTCTCCTGATTTTCCTCCTTCCACCTGCCCTAAAAGGTAAACAAACTAAAACCAGGATGCTCTTTTGGGATGAGTATTTGCTACCATGTGAACATCGTGCTTCAGTGTATCACAAGTGTGGCATCATTTACTCAGAAATGCTTTGAAAAATTGAATTCTCCAGATTTTCTGCATAAATAAGAGGGATGTGCTTGTTTTATAACTGAACTGAGTCCTATGAAGCACGAGCCATGCTCCCAAACTATCAATTCAAAGGATTCATTTAGAACCAAGAAGCTTTATGCCTGTCTGGTTGACAGGAAGCATATTTTATAGTCTTTCACTTCTCCCATTGTGTAGGAAGCAATTCCACACTGGTAGTTTAACCTTCATCTACAAAGAGCAATTGTTCTTCCCATGAAGTCTGTACTGTTTTCAATTGAGGAATACATTGAAGAAATTATTAATGGCAGAAGTTACAGAAAGAACAGTATCCTTATAGCAAACACTGCCAGTTAAATCCAGACAAATAAAGGTTTTAAAGGTATAAAATCCCTAACATATGGGAGATGGTTTGGTTTGGTTTTGTTTTATTATTCTGTTTCTTTCTTCTTTTTTCTGGCATGCAAATCTCTTCAGATGTAACTGGTTAGACATACACAACAATGTTCAATGGGAAAACATACATGAAATCTATGTTTTTTGAAGTATTTCAGAAAGAAAATAACTAAAATTATATTTCAAGATCTGCTCATTAGTGGTAGGAAGTGGTAATAGAAGAAAGATTAAATATAAAGTTCCACAAGATTCATTGGCTCATACACTAAGAAATTGCAAGATCAATGTCGAAAGTGTAGGGAAATGTTCCAAATCTCAGGTTTCTTTATTCCAGAAAAATATATTTCTCAAGGAGACTTCACATGAAATTATGTTTTCTCTGCCTCTGCTCTTCTATCTTTCCAGGGCTCAGACAGTCCATAGGGATTAGGTCACTATTTTGGCAACTCCTGTTGCTTTGAATACTTTTGTCACTCAGACTTGTTCCACATATTCCTAGGCAGTTTCCCCCGCTGTTGAGCTGCTTTGCAAAGAGTGGGCAATGTTTTTACCCCATCCTCTCCAGCAACTTATAGGCAGGTTCACTGTCTTAGTCCAAAAAAAGGATGAATTATGTATTTAATAGAGATGAGAGTTTAAACCTGTGACTCCTATTGTCACACAAGCATCTTACTCCTGGTTGCAAGTTAACCGATACAGCAGTGAAATGAAGATGCTCTGAGGGCTGGAGCACCTCTCCTATGAAGACAGACTGAGACAGTTGTTGTTTTTTAGCCTGGAGAAGAGAAGGCTCCAGGGAAGCCTTTGAGCACCTTCCAGTGCCTAAAGGGGCTCCAAGAGAGCTGGAGGGGGACTCTTGACATGTCATGGAGGCACAGGACAAAGGGGAATGACTTTAAAATTATAGAGGGCAGGTTTACATTAGATATTGGTAGAAATTCCTCCCTGTAAGGGTGGGGAGGCCCTGACACAGGTTTCCCAGAGAAGCTGTGGCTGCCCCATGCCTGGAAGTGTCCAAGACCAGGCTGGATGGCATTTGGAGCAACCTGGGCTGGCGGAAGGTGTCCCTGTCTGTGACAGGTGGGTGGAATGAGGTGATCTTGAAGATCCCTTCCAACTCAAACCATTTTATGATTCTATCATAGGAACAAGGTTTAAAACATACTCTCCTCCAGACCATTCCCTATAGGGCAGCTTTGGCAGCTTTCTGCTCCGTGTGTAGATGCTGTAAACTCTCCCCAAAGCCTCAATTCTCCTCATGCAATGTGCAGTGAAGCTCAGCACTGGCTCAACAGTATCAATTACAGTCTCAGAGCTGAGCTACAGATATGCACGTCTTTACATTAGCACTTTGTGAATATAGACTGAGCTGTTCAGGATAAAACTATACTGACATCAGATTTTGGAAAGAAAAGAAGGTCAGGTATGCCAATATGAAAAATGAAATATATAGGCAACAGCAGAGAGGTATTTAATTTAGTCTGCAAGGTATTCATACTGGCAATTAAGCACACAAAAATTCAGCTTCATTTAGATCCAATTGTAATATCTTGGGAATGTCACTGATACTAATATTCTGCTTTTGTGAGTCCAGTCACACTTATAGGACAGGGACTAATACTCTCTGGCCCAATTATAACTCAGCAGTTCGGTTTTCCTGTATAGATATTGATGTTACAGGAAGTAATTGGTTCTTGGTCAAGCTCTGGCTCTGTGCAGCTTCATCACATTTCTGCTTGTGTTATGTGTAATTGTACAGGCAGTGCAGCTCAAGAGCAGCCACAGAGCAAACCTGAGTACTGAGGAGCCAAACAAGCATTTATTTCAGGACTGTCCTTTGGAATAATTGTAATCTGATGGCACAGACAAAATGCCCACTGTTGGATGGACAGGTGCAATTCCAGAGCAGTTCTGTGGTTTATTCTTTATCTGATAGAAAGCTCATCTGTTGTGCACTCTGACAATCCAACATAGGATTAAGTAAGAATGATTGAGAGAGTCCCTGCAGAAGCTGAATCCTGATCCAAACTAAAATGGTAACAGACACATTGACTGCATGATTGATGTTCCATGAACCATGTACTATAACCAGGAAATATAAATCAAGATGCAGTGAGCACAGTAGGTTTCAGCAACTGCTCCACAGCTGGGTTTGGATCTTAGTCAAAAGGCAGGCAGAATTAGCTGTGCTTAGATGGTCTTAGACAGTTTGAAGATCTCGGCCAGAAGGTGGAAAGACTCCAGCTCAGGCTTGGTGATATTAAATAAGTGAAATACAAGACAAGTTTGGGTACAACTGTGAACCAAATATCCAAAGCAGATATAACATATGTAAGGGAAACCCAGACTTATAATCCACCCATAACAGAAAAACTCTAATGGCTAGAAAGCTGTGATTATTGGCAGCTCATCTCCCTGATGTCTGAGGAACTGGAAATGACCTTTGAGTCAATCAGAGGGATTTGTTTTCCCTGCTCTTTCTACTGTTTCACATGAAAATTCCTGGGCCATTAAACCTAACCCCTTATTGCTGTATCTCACCATAAAATACATTGAGAAAGTTATTAAAATCTGTGATAAAAATAATTCTGTGGTTTATCCCCCCATTCACATAGGAAGATTTGCCCAGAACCTCAATGTTCTGGTAGTCAGGTACCTTTTTACAAGAGCCAACCTAAGTATATTCTGGCCTAATTAGCTCATCTCAAGACAAACTATTCTCTGCCAGTATCTTGAAAGAAATAAATTAGTCATATATAAATTTATCAATTAGTCTACTCTTTGCATCTTTTAGAATAAATTAAGAAAGCTGAGAGTAATGTTTCTTTATTTCCCAAAGACAATGGTCACTTGGAAAAGTCTGGGAAGTTCTGCTCTGGAATTCTTACAGCATTATTTTCTCCCTTCTGTTCCTCTTTCAGCCATGCCCACAACAATCACAAAGCAATTTTGCTATGCCTACCAAACCTAGTCCATTCAGCCATATGATTTGTAGGAATAACATACATTTAAGAAAAAAAAGAATTTTTTTAATGAAAAGTAGTTCACAAAATATTATAGCATTTGAGAGGATACAATTCACTTGACATCTAGATAACATTCATAGAAATCTTTCAGGCAAGATTGATTTCATTAATTCAAATTACTAACAGTTTAAAATATGGTAATATGTTTTGGTAAAAATAAATAAATTAGAGGGCTGTAGATACTAAAATAGGTGTGTAAACTGAGAACTGTGATATAGGAAATGCAAGTGCATGTGCAGGCAATTTAAAACTAAATTTAAAAATCTGCATTAAAATGTCTGAAATTTTGGAATTGGACATTGATTATCTCAAAGTAAGTCAATGGCTAAACAGAAACCAGTAGAAATTCAAGACCACAGTGTACAAATAAAAGGTAAATGAACACAGCC
Source organism: Sakesphorus luctuosus (assembly GCA_013396695.1). Taxonomy (NCBI): domain Eukaryota; kingdom Metazoa; phylum Chordata; class Aves; order Passeriformes; family Thamnophilidae; genus Sakesphorus; species Sakesphorus luctuosus. The sequence goes on from VWZD01005824.1 coordinate 84,698, forward strand.
AAAGAAAATCTGTCTATCAATCAAAACAAAAAAGGGCAGAAACTACAGATAAGAGATTGCTTTTAGCAGAGGATTTTGTCAATTACAGAACTAACCAGCCATGGCTGAATAACATCCATGCTTGGATGAAAGATCACTATCACAAATCAAGCACTGTAGAGGAGCCACAAATATCTGTGTGCTCAATTCATCAGTTATTTTATATCAGCTGAGCTCGTTCCTGCATTGTCTTCAAAGCCCCCAGACAAATTCTTTGTTTATGAGGCACAGATGCTGCACTGCAGTTTTCTCATTGAGCAGGAGCAGGTTCCCACCCACCTGCCTTGTTTCTGTGTTTATTCCCTGCTTGCTCTGTTTATGTGCTTCCGGGTGAATATAGATTATAAATTGGAGGTAAAGACTTCCCATCACATATGTGTGGGTACTTTCTGCTAATCTACTTTCCTGGAAATACAAGGCACTGAATGCATTTCCTTCATAGGTGATAGGTTTTGAGGTACTCAACCAAGAGCTATGGAAACCCTCTTAGCCAGAAGCAAATTCTATGAAGACTCATTACTGGGGTTGTGTAGCTCTGGAATTACTACAGAGTTCTCCCTAGAGCTGTGGTGCTTCTTACTCAACATCTAAAATTCTAAAATTTAGACTAGGCCTGAAATTGTCAGCTGCCTTGAGCTGAGCTGAGCTAGCTAACAGCTGACTTCTTCTAGCCAATAATATTGTATTCCATACCATACTACATCATCTCAATAAGAGTAAAATCCAGTGTGTGGGTGTGGCTTAGTCAGTTCTGCCATGGCCGAGGTGCGAGCCGAACGTGCTGCAGCTGCTGCCTTGAAGTGGGCCTGGTTCCTGTTGTTGCCGCTGCTTGCAGTTTGTTTGAGTTCAAAGAAGTAGAAATATTTTGTTGTTACTCTTTCTGTTTCTTGCTAGGTGTCTTTTAGAGTGCTTATGAATCTAGAATAATAGATTTTGTATTAGTTGGAGAGTGGGAGATTATTTCTTGTTATATATAACTTGTGTAAGTGTGTGTTATATTGTAGATTTCTCTTAATTTTCTCTTTGCTGTATAAATACATGTAGTTAGTTTCAGCATAAACTAGTTTAGAGTAGTGTGTTTTTTCCCTCTCCCTCTTCTTTCTCCCTTTGGCTAGTTGGAAGAAAGAAGAACCCTTTCTTTCTGTGTACTTAGGCAGTTAGCATTTTGCCAGCTCAACCCAAAACAACCTGATGAAAACACATGAAATGTTTTACATAAAAATATCACAACATGAACATATTTTATTTACAACGAATGTGCAGAAACACAGGTCTTCAGGACACTGATGAATACCTGTTGGAAAATCGTGCCTTAATTTTCATCATTTTCAAGAGAGAGTTTTAGGTCCTGCTATAAAATGAGCCAAAGGTGCAACCAGTGTCCATTCTCCTTCTGCAGAGTTTTGTCTATTTGCTTGTCTGCATTCAGACAGTAAATCATTCCCCTTCCTGTGAAACTATATGCTCTATCCATGCCACAATCAATATCCATAATGTTTAGGATAACACTACACTAAGAAATATTTGATTTTGGAAAGAACTGCCTGGAAGCTGAGGGATGCAGGAAAGCATCATAGAAATATCCACAGCATATTAAACTGAACTATATGGCTAAGAGTAGAGAGATATTTAATTTAGGCTGCAAAGCATTTAAGGATTTATACTTGGTAATTAAGCACATTGAGGGCATGAGTCAGCTTCATTTTGATCCATTGTGTCCTCCTGGGAATGTGACTGACACTAAAAAATCTGGGTTTGTGAGTCCAGTCACAATAATAAGATAGGGACTAATGCTGATGATACAGTTAGTCTAACAGATTGAAACAACTTTAGTTAATTATGATCTTAAAATCCCTAAGGAAAATTTCTAAATGTATTACTCTATGTTTTCCCAGGGAATTCTGGGATGTATTCGTTCATTAATTTTACTTACTTGTAAAAGGATTCTTTCTTTGCTCGTTCTATTAAATGACCTGTCAGAGGGAGTAATAGGAGGAGTATTTAGTGATTAGTTTGCTCATTTTGCAGTGTGACCTCAACTGTGGTTTGAGTTTTAATTGCACCACCACACAAAGACTTAAAACTCAAGTTATTATACAGTTTTTTCACAAAAAAAAACCCCCACCCCAAAACAACAAAACCCAAACAAATGAAACAACAACAACAAAAACAACAAACAAAACAAAACCCCAAACCAACCAACCAGACAAAAAACAGGTAGAGAGGATAAAAACATAAGTATAGCTATAAACTAAAATTGATCTGTCAATATACTCTTTGAAGGGTTTGGACAAGAGATACTGCAACATAAACAATAGTTCCAGAAATGTCTAGAAGTTGCTGATACTTTGTTTCAAGCCTTTTTCAAGGTTAGAGCAGATGGATATCTTTCTAACCTGCAGGACCTCAGCAGACATCAGTGATTCTGTCAAAGACCTCTTTTTTTCTGCACAGTATCAGACCCCATTTTTATTCTCCAAGGAGCAAATGAAATGACCTCAGTAAGACCACAGAGGTATGGATGCCCATTAAATGAAGCTGAAGTTTGCACCTCTAAGGAGATGTGAACCCCACGCAGAAATCAAACCTCGCACTGCCGTTCACTTCTCTTGGTGGGAAGAGCGAGAGAGTTGGAAGAGTAAAAATGAGAAATCTCATAGGCTGAGTTTCATAGGGAAAGTAAAGGCCACCCACACAAGCCAAGCAAGACAAAAAATTCATTTACCACTCCCCATGGGCAGGCAGGTGTTCAGCCATCCCCAGGACAGCAGGGCTTCATCACAGGGAATGGTGAATTGGGAAGACAAATGCCATCACTCTGGACATCCCTCCCTTCCTTATTCCTCAAAATCTGTATGCTAGATATGACACCATATGGTCTGGGGTATCCTTCGGGTCATTTGGGATCAGCTGTCCCTGCTGTGTCCCCTCCCAGATTCTTGTGCACCCCAAGTCCCCTCACAGGGGGATGGGAGCAGGGAAAGACTTGACAGGGCAAGCCCTGCTCAGCAATGCCAAAAACAGCCCTGTGTCAGCAACACTTTTCAGCAAAACTCCAGAACATGGTCTCGTGCTACCTATAGAGAATATTAGCTCTACCTGAGACAAAACCAGCACAGGAGACAAGCATTCCCCACAATACTGGGTGGTATCCACTGTAGTAAACTTCAGGCACCTGGCATGTGAACCTTTATCTCTGAAATGCTGGTTTAGGTTGTAATACCAAACAGTAGAACAAAAAATTACTTTTAATACATTCTAACATAGACAAATAAAAGTGATTATCAAACTTCTGCTGCATATTCTTTGTTGGCTGTAAGCAGCATCTGGAGACGTAGCTGAGATGTCCTTCTGGATGTCTAAAATGGAAAGAAGGATATTCATTCATGACTTTTAAAAAGTCACAACTTCCTCTGAGGACTTTTAGTAACACAAGCAATCACCTTGATGCGTCAGGAAGACAAGAGTTAACATCCCTTGGAAAGAATAACCTCCTCCTAGCCTGACAACCCTGAACACATGGGGAAGGTCTGCACCACTGCTCTCAGCTCCATGGCTGGCAGCAACAGCTTTGCTTCTGTGCCGTGCTGTTCCCATGCAGCTGTGAAGCCAGGAAACCCAGGAAGACTAATTGAGTCAGCCAAGTATGTTGTTATCAATACCCTGTTTAATTGACTTGATCTCATTCTCAGCACCATAAAAAAAAAATCAGATGTGTACATTGTGTCTGTTAGGGGGGGATCTTTCCTCTCTACAGATGCCAGGTATAGTATTTTTTTCACTTCAAAGAAAGTATAGGGTTTGTTCATTTCTTATTGTATTGAAAACCAGTTCCAAAATGGGCCATGTGTTTATTAATCTGTGTGTATACATGCATTTTTGTATTTACAATGTCAATAATGATTCCTTTTCCTGAAGTCACAAGTGCTCCTGGCAGTGCTCTGCTGAGATTCATCACAATATGCCACACACTAAGAAAATGCTCATTAAAATAGTGAGGGAAAATATGAATCTTGACTTCTAGTGGCAAGTATTTTGGAGAGAGTATCGTTGTTTTGGCCAAAGACAAATCAGTAGTAACGACACAATCTGTTCTCATCTTGTAACCCAGGACAAATGAAACTGCTGAAGAACTTTATTCTTCAGTTCTAAATGACATTTGGGAAGATTTGGGCTACATTAATATTTTCTATATGTTCTATTTCTATTGCTTGAAGCCCTAAACTTGGAAAATATGTTACCTGTAACAATAGTTGATTTTCCAAACACATGCACTAAGAAATTCAAATAGAGGAATACCACAATATAAGATTTCCTTTTCCGTACTCCACTGAAATGAAAGAAAATCCTGGACTCTTTTAGGTGCCATGGGCAAAACAGATTTAAAAAAAAAAAAAGAATACAATTATATCAATATTTATAATAATAGCATGTAAGGAAATCTGGAGAACTCTTGGCTGAATGGTAGCACAATATGAGGGGTTGTGGAAAGAAATTTGCCAAAAACCTTAGGTATCTCTAAAAGAACAAGTTGCTTTCAAAAAATAAGGTTTGCAGACTACTGGAGGTATAAAGCAGCCTAAAACTCTCCTTCCACAGAAATCAGAAGCCCTTTATTATTTTACTTTTTGTTTGTTGGTTGGTTGGTTGGTTGGTTGGTTGGTTGGTTGGTTTTTTTTTTTGTCTCGTAGAAATGAGGGCAACTCCATGCTGGTAAGATAAAAATGATTAGCCCTTTTCTAACAATGACAACAAAATAGATGTAAGGAATAAGAAATTTGAATTTGTTTTTTTTTTAATCCACATCAAACATTGCCTTCTAAATTGGCTGTCTTGAAAAATTTGGCTTTACTCTACACTCTATAAATAAGTTTCCATAAGGGAAGATGCTCAGAACTCTAGAAATGAAGTCAAAGTGACCAAAAACCAAAAACTGTTCTGGAAGGGAAAAGAAGGTCAGTTTTGACTGTTGATGGATCTCTCTCTTTGTAATTGTTTCTGAGGGTCTTATTCATCAGTTTTCTATGAAAACATGGGGAAAACAGAAGGCACTCCATCACCATCGCCTTCATTCTAGTGCAGATGATCCATTTCATGTGCCATAGGAGAGTCATAAAATGGATTATAGCCTAGGAAAACACAAGGGGAAAGAAGGCTAACCTTCAATTACCATGATTAGACTGCAAATTAAAAATAGATTTATTTTTATTAAAAGCACTTGTGCTTCATTTGATTTGGTGAATATTTACCAAAAAAAAAAAAAATAGAAAAAACAACCCTAAATACTTGAGATATTTCATACTGCTGTCTCTCCAGTATCTTGTCCTTTAATATTTAGGTCAGAATCACCTGATCAGTTAAACCACTCTTGCAAGGAACCAAACATTCTGGAAATGCCAAAGCTACGAGTTTAGAAGAACAGCAATCTTGAGGAAGTCAAATTAGACTAATGAGTTCAAGGAGCAGAGTTTCCTGCATGATGGAAGATCAGACTTCAGAGCAGGGAGAAGACTTTTACTTCTCTAAAACCAGTGTTTTTCTGATCAGGTCCCTGTTCATTTTAACAGTGCTGTGCTCTCATGGCCTCTCTAACAGGAGTAGTGGATAAGAGACTCCTGCTGTGCACCAAATTTCCATACCTCTCATTCAGGGCTGGTCCTGTGTTACCAAAATAAGGACTGTCATTATTACTTAAGCATACTATCAATTTTTTTTATGTTTTCCATAATATCCTTCCTTCACAATTTACCAAGATATCTCTTTGCTGTGAAATTGCTAATGTGCTGAAAGCATTTCTGAAGCTGAAAAAAACCCTCATTTTTGTTCCAGTTGTTTGCTTGCTTTCATAGGTAAAATAGCAAGATTAATAATAATCACTAACTCTGATGCCCACCTTGTTTTGCAAATTGTTTAGCAGATGCTTCCTTTTGTTAATAGTGAAAAATAAGATTTTTTTTTTTCCCCCGCTCATATAAAGCAAAAAATAACTCCTCTAGACTCAATGCCTGCACAATGGCAGATGGTAGAAAACCATCTTCTGCTCTTTGCAGTAACATTCAGTACATGCCAGGTACTTCTCAAATATGCAAAAAGGAGAATTTAATTCCGTGCCCATGGCAGAGGGTTTGGAGCTGGAAGATTTTTAAGGTCCCTTCCAAGCCAAACCGTTCTATGATTTTGTGTTTATAATAACACTTAGATAAGGTAAAACTAAAGACTGAGATCAGGCAGGTAAGGTGTGAGATCACTTTGGGTGAGGTTCTGATAACCAGTGAGAGAAATGGATCCTTCTGAAAATTTTAATGTAGATGAAAGGTAAAACTTGGAGCTGAAGCCAAGACACCGAAGAAAGTGCTTGGCAGTGGTGAAAAGGTTAGAAAGAGCAGTGAAGCTATTGAAAGGCAAAGAGAGAAACAACACTGTGTGAAACCCTGGATATGACTTGTGTAATATAAAATTTCTCTGGGAGCTGAATTCCAGACTCAGCAGATGTATACTCACTTCCAAGATCTCAGAATTTCCTATATGAAATGGGGTGATTCATATAATCTGCCCATATCTAGGTTTTCCATCTGTAAAATGAAAAAAAAGAAGGGATGAGAGCCAAAATAATTTAGGTCATATGAAAGCAAAAATTTTATCTTGCAAGACATATGTAGTAATCTTAGTAATCCTTCTAATCTACTCAGTGGTTTGATCTGAAATGCTCTTCTCAGTCTTACACAACATACTTTAAAATAGTTGTGAACAGCTGGGAGGAGGCCAGAGAGAAGCAGCAAAAATGATTTTAGAAATCTAGGAATTATCACCCACAGGAAAGGCTGAAGAAAATATAGTTTTTGAACCTTAGGAAAAGAGGTAATACAAAACCCAAGAGAAACAAGTTAACTGGAAAAATGTATAAAGAAAAAAATACACAAAATGTTCTCCATACTATAGTGGATAGGGCAAGAAATGACGGTATAATGTTGATGCCTGCGATCTCGTACCCCTGTGAACAGAGACACACTGCAGACAAGTTAATGGAGAAAGATATAGGGTTTTATTAGAAGAAGCTTCCACGATTAAACCCAAGGGGGTCTGACCCCTAGGTCAGGAAGTCTCAGGGTTTTTATACCCCCCATGGACATCCAATCATAAGCTCTCATTTCTCCCAAATGCCCACCCAAAAGTTCTGCCACTCTGCTCCTTCGTCATGGGGGGGGCATTTGGGCCTTCTCGGTGTTTGTCTTCTGTTATCTTGCAGGTGGCTGCTGGAATATAGCTTGGCCTTGACTAAGCCTAGAGTTTGTGGGAAAGAGGCTTTAATATTCAGACTTAAAATCAGGGGAACTGAACAGAGTCTATATGATTCTAAAACCTTCTAAAATTACATTAAATCACACTTTTAGGCATCATGGAAAAATGTATAAAGAAAAAATGTATAAAATGTTCTCCATACTATAGTAGATAGGGCAAGAAATGATGGTATAATATCAAAAGAAGGAGATCTAGAAATTTAAATAAAATTTCTATTGATACTGTTACTGAAGCACAAGAAAATGTTGCATGAGAAAGCTGCTAAATCTGCACTATAGGAGACTCTTATGGAACACTTTGACAGATACTGATCAGGAATGGCATGTTTGGGAGCTGCTACTGACATTAGTATGACCAAAACTAAATATTTACATATTAAAATATCAAGTGGCAGTGCTGAGTCATGATCATCACCAAGCATTCATGATCCCAGTGCTGCATGTCAGCAGGATGCAACTACATCAGTCCGGAAACATGAGTCTAATGAAGTTTCAGTTGACTATATGTCATGGGTTTGGCTGATGGGCCTAAGTTTGGGCCTGAAATTGTCAGCTGCCTTCAGCTGGGCTGAGATAGCGAGCAGCTGACCTCTTCTAGCCAATAATATTTTTATTCCACCCCATCTTACATCATCTCAATAGGAGTAAAATCCAGTGTGTGGGTGTGGCTTGGGGCTGTTTCACCATGGCTGAGTTGCAGGGAAGACGTGCTACCGGTATGATGCCCTGTTAGGCCTCGCTCCTGCTATTGCCANTAAGAGAAAGGTATCCTTCACTTCATTCCATTTCAATTTAATTTTTGAATGGAAACTAATTTAATTTTGCTGTGGAAATGTTTCCGACTTTAATATGTTTTGAATGCATAGCTGTTACTGAAGGAGATGCTTCATTAAAATCTGCCTGTTTTGTTTTAGAGTATAACCCATAAAATTTGCAAGATTTCATTTAAGCAGTTAAATTGGAATTTAACGTCAGAACTACATTCTTCCTCTTGCTATTAAGGGAATTGGACTGTTAATAATGTCTTTACTATTTAAAATTAATCGGGAGGACTCTTCAAATACAACATCAGCGTCTTCAATAAAGGAAAGAAACAGAGCTTTGAATTTCAGAGGTGACGGTTGCAAATAGTAGGTCACTATGGTCAGGACACGTTTTATTTCCTTTGAGAGATTAGTCTACATGACACAGGGAATTTAATTATTAAGCATGGATAGCATAGTAGAAAACCAAATTCTGATAAACTGAATTGTTAACATACTTTTAAATCTGTTTGTGAAAGGCATAAGGACTCAACCATATTCTATTGCACATGAAGGCATCAGAACATCTCTGAAAAGAAGCACAAAGTCAACAGGACCTTGTCAAAGTACTGGCAGAATAATTTTCAGAAATAGCTGCTCTTCACTGCAAGGCAGCTCTCTGCTCAGGCTACCTCTGACTTATTTTCTTTATTTTAATGCTCAGAAGTGTTTCTTTTGTGCAGTCAGCCACTCTCAATGGAGACAGTGAGTGCTCCCTGAGCTGAGGCTGATGTGCCAGTTATATTCAAGGAAGCATAATTTTCCTGAGGGATCCATCGTTTGCCATAGCCTTAGGTATGACTGATATGAACAGCCCCTCCCCTCCCACCCCAGGGTCACATCTGTTTTATCTCAGAAATTATAACACCAAGATCTGTATTACTAAAGTTTTCAGTTTCTCAATTTCTTTAATTCCATTTAATCTGACTTCACACTGCCTATGAGTTTCAATATTTAAGGTATTCAGGACCTAGACAAAGAGCAAGAACACTTTCTTTTCACCTTCTTCCTCTCTGTCATGAAGACAGAGTTCTCATGGTGCCTCTTCTTTCAGGGAAAGGCCTTAAGGGAAAACTTAGAATCACAGAATCGCAGCATAACCTGAGTTGGAAGTGACCCACAAGGATCATCAATCCCCAGCTCCTGGCCCTGCACAGGACAACCCCAAGAATTTCACTATGTGCCTGAGAGTATCATCCAAATGCTTCTTGAGCTCTGTCAGCCTCGGTGCTGTGCCCACTGCCCTGGGGAGCCTGTTCAGTGCCGAACCACCCTCTGGGGAAAGAACCTTTTTCTAATATCCAACTGAACCTCCTCTGATACTTGCAGAATAAAATCATCTCCAAGATTCTGGAACATTGATCAAAGCCAAAGCAGAGTTAAAGCTAAGACCTTTCAGCAATCTCAGAATTTTGTGCAGATTTTCCTGAAGTTTGTGGCTGTGTCTTTGCTGCTTGGCAAGGGATTAGACATCTTGCCTGGTTCTGATGCCAGGAAACATGGCTGAGCTGATGTCCATTTGGCTAAAGCCTCTTTCCCTCTCTGAAAATAGGAAACCCAAATCCCTTCAGGGTGGCATATTGTACACAAGAACTGTGTTCTATCTCAAGCATTTGCAAAAATATGTTTGGTGTCATGAGACAAAATCTTGCCTGTGGGTGTTCCAATAAATAATCTGAATGATTGTCTCACAGTGCACAAACCCATGCCCAGGCTCCATTTACTTCACTGGCATAACCTAGATTTTTCTGTCCTGAGTTTGTCTGAGTTATTCCTTTCTTGAAACCTGCTTTGATTATTTAGATGATGAGCACTTCTGACAGAACTCTTTACACACTGGCACAGTAAATAATAATTTGGAATGTAACGATGAGTTACACTGCCCACAACTGGCAAATTATATTCATTCAGATGTCTCCATAATGCCAGTTTTGTCAGTGCTGCAGATCAAATGAGCTGACATCTGTTAGAAGCCAGGATTTACATACAGAGTAACTGCTTGGGACACTTAGGGTAAGGCTTTGGTCATATGGAAGGCTTCAGTGAAAGGAGCTGAAGATGTGAATCATCTTGGGGATGCTTGTACTGGCCATAAATATAAGGTCTTAGGATTTCTATTAAAAACTGGTTACTCTTTTAGTCTCCTAAATATCTGTGTTGAAATACATACTTTATCCTCTGGGCTAATATGACAAATATAATACTATATTTCTTTAGTGTTCTTGCTTGTACTTCCTAAGGTGTTGTGCATTTGAACATGAGACTCTACAAAATGCCTGACTGTTCAAGACCTGAGTATAACATGTAAACCACAACATATTTCAAAAGCAACTTGTCTGGCCATAGAACCTCAGCCATGTCTGCCACCATTGGCCTTACTGATGGCATTCATCTGCCTTCTTCTGTGCTTTTAATTTTAACAGATTTAGACAGAAACAGATCACTGCATTTCTAGCTTGTTTGCACCCAGGTGAAATATTTGAATTGAGGTAACTTGGAAAGAGAAAATGCTGTTATCTGAAATAGGCCTTTGGCTTTTTGAGTAAAACACTGCTATAGACAAATCTCAGCTAGGATTACTTTATCAGCCAGAAATATTTTCTCTCATGCATGTGAAGTGTGACTAACAGATTACCTGGGCACTTAGACTCCAATGTACCTATTCATAGACAAACAAGAGAAAACAGTTATTAGGCCCTGTATAGAAATTGCTGCTGTTGCATAATGGAGATTTCAAATGTAAATTTTACTCAGTCTCTCAGCAATGTATTGTCTGACCTGAGAAAAATAAACTCCCATATATTAACTTATATGGAATTGCACAGAGAAGTATGGAAGGATCTATTATTTTTTGACCTGTATTTTTCAGCATTACTTGTTATTCAGAGTAATAGAAAATTAGCTGATTAATATACAGATACTCTTTATCTAATATAGGAAATATATTGATTCCATATGTTAACACACTGTTTGTCCCACTGTCTAACACAGAACTTTTGCGAATTCCCATGTGTGGCTCCCTATTACTCCTTTCGGAATTCGCATGTTCTTCAAAGTATGTCTTTGCAGTACCTTAAGTGTCTAGACCAGACTAATAGTAACCATTAATTACTGTTATTCAGTAAGTTATCACTCCTCAGCTGAGCTATTGCAACCTGTTGTGACAGTGCTCTGGCGTCCTGAAACAAGAAATAATGCATATTATCTCACCTATGTAATGCCCTAGGAATATATGTACACAATCATTTACCACAGCTCTGCTGACGAATGGTAACTCATTAAATAGCTGTAATTTGGTGCTCACTCTAAGGCTACTTTCTATCTCATTTTTATGTTTGTGAGACAGGAGCATTTTGTGTATTGTGATTAATAGGATGGTAGCACACCAACACAGGACCTTTCAGGTACACAACAGAATCAGTGTTGCAGGTTCTGTGTCAAAAGGATGAACCTTCCAGAAACTACAGTGGGATTTTCACTACCTAAAACTGAAAGCAATTTTACCATAAATCATTAAGTCTTGACTTAAGATGTGAAGACTGTGAGTAGAAACCTAGGTGGAGGGAAGAGGGAGAGATGAAAACAAGACATTTCAAAAAGGTTCCAAATCATAGGTGACTTTATATATTATATACTTCATCAAAGAAGATGAGAGAATTTGCTGATCTGTAAATGGACATAACAGTGAAGCTTAACAATCTACAGTTGCACAAAACAAAAAGAAATACCTGCAATGTCTTAATTTCTAACAGTGAATGATACCCAATAAGACTCTCATTATTCTTGACAAAGGCATGAGTCTGCATTGCTATCACTTATTATTAGCCTCGTTATTTGCTTAGTACAAGGCAATTTGCATTAAGAACTTATTTTTCCCTCATCTGTTGTGTTTGTTTTTCAAATGAATTTATGTTCACTGTGGGAGGCAGCATGAGAAGCCATGGATTTAGCTACAGAGAATAGCAAGCAATCAGCAAATTTCCCTTTCAGTCCCCTACTGACTTGCCAGAAGTAAAAAGATCATTTAGTCACCATGCACATTCATTTCTCATCATTTGTGGTCCCAACAGGGCAGGTCAGTAAAATGTCAGCAGGACTGCCAGTTAGTGCTAAACATGCTGCTGAATTTTGGGGGGGCGTTGTGGATCTTCAGGTTTAATTCTCAGTTCAGAACTCCCACTGCTACCATGCTCTTTGCAGGTTGTCTCACTGATTTGCATCTAGTTGACTTGCTGTCTTCTGGTTCCTCTCTATTTGAGTCCCTTATGAAACCACCCAGGCAGGGATGACTCTACCTATATGTATGAAAAGTGCTAGGTTTATTGCAGGATTTATTTAAAACAAAACAAAACAAAAAAAACCCCAAATCTTTTTCATCAGTAACACACACAAATTGGCTTTACCAGAAGAGAATTAAAAATAAGAATTAGCCCTTTCCTAACCACTTTGTACTGCCACAACACTGTATTTGCACTGTATTTTCATTGTTCTGTATCAGCAGATGCATCTAGCAGGTATCTTCTATTCACAATCTCAATAGAAATTGTGTCTGTTGGGTGGCTTTGACAAGAGCAAACACATCTGATTCACTTCTTTACCTCTTTATAGCTATAATTTTCTAGTGTCATTATTTTGTTAATAAGTTAAGGCTTGCTGATGGAGGGGGTCTGGTATAATGAAATCTGCACCTGTGGAGCCTGGGACACTGAATACTGGCTATTTAATGTTGGTCTGTCCACAGCTCTTTTAGGCTGGTAGTATTCCATGATAGAAAACAACATCCAGCTTCCCCATAGTGTACTCTAACAATCAATTATCATTCCTTGCAAATCAGATGGTAGCTCAGATCAGGCAGACAGGTTATGGACATGCTGAGATATTAAATGCATGTGGGATTATTGTCTCACAAGAAGGCATTTTAATAAATCCTCTTCCTCTTCCCAAACTCCACATCTCCAAGCAAAGTACCTATGGACCAAACAGTGCCAGAGATGAACAATTTAAGCGTATCTACAGTCAGATTGGGGGCGGTCTCGNGAGGGCACACGTGGGGTGAGCCCTTCCCAAATCTTCGTTTGCGAAGATTGGCCATTATTACAGTCAGATTCCAATGTCAGGAGTATGCCCCAAGCATTGTTTGATTCATTTTCATAGGTGCCAATAAAGTGTCCACCAGCCCCATGGGACTCCAGAGTTTGATATAAAGTAATTTGCATGAATTAATATGTCCAAATAGTTGTAAGTACATTTGGGATCAGAGTATTTTCAACTCCTGATCAAAATCTCTGACTACTGAGCCATTCAACAAATGAAGGCTGCCTGTAGTTTCCTTCAGATTATTTGCTTTTTCTACATTAAGTGCAGTGGAACCAAATTAGAAGATAATAGCTTCTTCCAGTCCTGAAAAAGGCCAGCCTAAGACATGCACTCCAGCACTGGTCCAGCCATTTCAAGCATTTTCCTAAAAGCTTGGTTTCTGTAGATTCTTTTCATAGCCATAGGGGTCACACAGCCAGTAAGGGACATAAATCACATAAAAGCATGATGTCCCATTGACTGCTGGAAGAGAGCCCAGGGTGACTAATTTCCTCAGCTGAAACCTCAGTTAAAAATTAGATCTTAAATGTAATGATTTCTTCTTTTATGGATCAAGGTCACAGGTAAAAGAGCAATACTTACTTATACAAATTCAAACAAATCAGGATGAAAGTTGTTTATTGATGGCTTAAAAACACAAAATTAACAGGCAAGAAGTAAATTCTGCATCTCCCATAAATATCAGCAACAAGCAGATAAACCACAAACCCAGTCATTTACAGAATCCTGATGAAGATGTACAAATTTCTAAACAATAAGAAAGTCCTCTTGAGCTCACATCTGTATGTTAAATTTGGGTTCCTACATGTTGCATCCCACCATCCCTGGGCAGGTTAGTCCACTTTTAGTTCCTCTTTTCAAGCTGACTCCTGTTTTCATAATTCCTACTTATAATTATTGTTTGATATAGTTGATAGGTTTCTTCCCTCTTAAGGCTGTTTTTTCTCTGGCAGGGGGGAAAGTCTTAGACAATCACATGTGTTTTGTTCTGACACATCCCTACCTCACCAGGTAGGGGAACAAGTGAACTCCCCCCTCATTCCACCCATTGCTGATCTGGTTCATTTAGTTTGTGCTTCAGAAAAAACGTGTCCCAGGCAGCAGTGTTTGCAAATGGTATTGTTCACATTGCCAGAAGAAATCCAACAGGAAAATAGATGTTGCATCTACAAGATGCTCATTTGGGATCTTGATCATATATTGTTTCCACACTGGGGCCGTGGTGGAATGCAAAGAAATTAGTCCTTACTGTTTTCAGTGAAACAACTGAATAAACAAAATCAAGCTCTACAAAAATTTTATTGATATTTTACACTGTATCAAAAAGGATCATTATTTCTTCAGTTTCTTCTGAGGAAAATGTAGGCTATATGAAGAGGTTTCATTTTAAATCCCTGCTTTATTCTTTGTGCAATTTCCAGAAATTCTTGACGTGGAGAATTCGGTGGTCTGATTGAATTATATTAAGACAAATAATTCATACTTTTGGTGTTTATTTTAAATTAAACGATAATATGCATGAATGTGGTTGTACATTAATGTGTGTGTACATATATAAATAAGAGAATGCCATGCAAACACACAACCCCAAAACAAGGAAACAAACAAAAAACTACTGAGTTTTTCTTCAAACATTTGAACAAGTGTTAAATTGAGGTACAACATGAAGTTGATGACATTGCTGGAGAAAAACAAATAAGAAATAATCTGGCTGAACCAGAATATCAGAAGTAACTCTTAGGCAACAGTGCTGTCTTCTTTCAAGTGCCTGAAGTTGTTGTCAATTTAGAAGAAAACAAATGAAACTACCCATTTTTCTGGTTCCCATGTACAAACCCTAAACTACTTCACCCTACTCTAGTTTCTCAGTTAAAACCAGAAAATGTCAAGAGCAAAGAAGGTGTGCTGAGACTCATGACTAGGAGGTTTTCCAGCCAGAAAGGGATCCCTTTGTGGTTGAAGAAACAAAATAAATAGCACATGCCTCAGCCTTGAGAGCTTTGAGTTGGTTGTTTCTCTATTCAAGAGCTTTTAAAAACACACATACAAAAAAACCCCAGGCCTTCTTTGTCCTGATTTCATTTGTTTCTTTTTGAAACTAAAAATGAAACCAGTTTCATTAATCTAAACAGCCAGGTTATGCTGGCTTTGTTGATTTGTTTACCAGAACCTGGGGTAGTGATGCACTGTTTGGGACTAAGATTTATCTCCAAGTCTGTAATAAATAAGATTTTTTCACCTCTTATACCCAAAACCCCAAAGGGAGGTGTTTTTGATTGTTTTGTTTTGTTTTGTTTTAATTACTATTAGTATTATGTAAGCTCCAAATTAGACACCAGCTAAGGCCTTATTCTCCAAAGGCCAGAAGCATGTTGAAATTGAGATTATTGAAACACCAGGGATGCTCTGGAGTAGAAACTCAGTCTTTTTGCTCTGCACAAGGCATAGATGGGTTTGCATCTTGTTAAATAGAGTAGTTCTGAGCACTATGCTCCCCTTTCACCCATGGATATGACTGGCAATAATTCAATATGCAGTAGATGTAATGGCAAACTTGGAACTAATGTGCAATTGACTGTATTCATCATGTTATATTCAAGTCACCACTCATTCCTTCTAAAACCACTACCTAGTCTATAACAGCCATTAAATAAGGCAGTTTGGCACCCTGATGATTCTGTTTTGGGCAGATTTTTCCTGTGAGAATAAAGCAGGAAGAAGACAACTCCCATGTCCCCTGCTTTTCTTATTCATTGCACCTGTGGGGCAATGCACAAGTTTCATATCTACCACAAATGCTTCTTTGCTAGTTCTTCACTCTAAGATTTTAATATTGTTATTTACTTAACCCTCACTAATTGTATCCCAAGATGCCAAGTGATTTTATGATTTAGGTGAATATATAGGGTCAGTTTAGGCCACTGAATTGGAGAGGCCAGTCAATTACTGTACTTTTTGTTTCACCTGATATTACTGGTATTGACAGATTATTTTCCGTTTCCAGGAATAACAACCATTCCCAGAACCAGCACATGTTCATCAGTAGATCCAGTGATACCATGAACTTCTGCCTGTAGGGGTGGTTGGTACATGGTGGACATACAGAGTGGTCCTGAGAGGATGAATTTATTTCAGTCTTGCAAAATGGAAACCCAACTGGAATAGCAATGTCTTAGAGCAAAAGGAAGCACAGCCAACATCTCTCTACAGAACTGCTGAGTCTTCATTTCTCTGAGGCACCACGACAAAGCTGAATTTTCATGTGACTAAAAGCAGTTTATTTTCTGGAGTTTGAATTGTACGTCAGTACCAGTTCACTTGGGGATGGTGAGAAGGCTGCAGTTGTAGTCAGATATCAAACTACAGAGCCTATTTAGATGGAAGCTGGAGGCTTGTGATACACATCTCAAAATCTGCTGCTGGTGGGTGGCTGGAGGATTATTGTTTTAGGCAACAGATCAGTAAAAAGTTTGAGATGGTTTTCCTGGTGGTAACAGTAACTATACCAACAGGACTGGTGTGACTCATACCAGACCCTCTTCGGATCCTGCAGAGAATCTAAAGGTCATCCAATTTTGAAGTAATTAATTTATGTGGGCTGACACTTTTTTCTGGCTTCCCTAAACTGTAAGAAGGGTTTACTTTGCTGGGTTTGCTATCATTATTTTATTATCCCCCCACCCTCCCAAATCATGGGGGTTTGGTTTGTTTTTGTCTATGGGGTTTCTTTACTTTTTTCCTTTTCTTTTTTTTTATCTTGCCTTTTGTTGTTGTTGTTTTTTTTTAATTGAAGATTCACCCTTTCTCTGCATTGTACCTGGTTTTCCCTTTCAATAGGAACAAAAAGGCTGCATTCAAATGTCCTTATCTATATACAGCTGTTCTTATCTTTCATTCTCAGAAGTACTAAATAGCAGTATTGATTTAAACACCTCTTTCTGATACATCCTGATAAGATGAGGTACTTGCATATTTCTTGACAAGGTGATGCTAGATGTCTGAGTGCAACACTTGGAGACATCATTCTTCAGGTTTTTTATGAATTTCAGATTATTCAGGAAAGAGGAATAATCAATTGTTTTGCATTTTTTCCAGATGGGAATCTGAAGGAATAAAATGACTTCACTAAGGCTTGGAGAAGGGGACAATTTTCCCTGCAGTTTGACCCATTTAAAAGTCATGATTTCTGTCTAAATGATGCTACATGGTATGAGATCTATCTCTGCCAAGAGTGTGTAGAATAAGATATGAGAAGTTTTTAAACACTTGCCTTCTGCCTCACCAAAGGTAGATGTGAAAGCCATGTACAATAAGCCACATAAGGAAGTATATTTGAATTCTGCCTGCAGAGAATCCAAGAGGGATTTAAAAGTCTTGTAAATGTGGCACTTGGGGACATGGTTTAGGGGTCACCTTGGAGGTGCTGGATTAACAGTTGGACTTGATGATCTTAGGGGGCTTTTCAAATTAAATATTTCTATAATTCTACAAGACAACAATAGAAAACATTGTTGAGAATCTATAATCAGGCTGTAAGAAACATTGCTGAGAATTGCAATCACCTAAAAACTACCTTCTACTGAAGCTGATATAGGGAATGAAATTAATTTCTGCAGAGAGAAACTTTCTAAATAGTGGTAGTTTTTATTCTGGTTCTTCTGAGTAAGTTCTTAATTAGTTTTCTAAAAAGGAGAGGAAAAAGCCAACTACTTTAAATCTATTGAATCCAAAGTCTTTGACATACATACTTATATTCAAATGAGGGAAATATACTTTTTTCAGAAAAGATATAAAGGACAGAAGAAACAGTCTGATCATTACATGGAATAATGTTTCTTGGACTCTGCATGGAGACACACGAACAATGTAAATTGAAAGGTATTTTATTGTTACCAAAATCTGGACCTTGTGTCCTGTGAACCCTTCATGATCAGTGGTGGATTGACCACACCCATCAGTTATCACTAACCTCAGACTCACAGAATTTTATGGTTGACACACCAAGGGACACAAAAGACAGACAATCACAGCTTGTTTTATATACATTTTTAAGAATGCCATCTCCCCTTTTCCAATGCTTCTGTTTTCCCCATGCTTTTGGAACAATTGTGCTCGTAGATCAACTGTTCTCTAAGCTGAGCACTGTGTAAATCCATACACAAATTCTCCCCAAAATAGTCACTATAACAAATTTAGTGTTAATACCGTTCCCCAAGCTTGATTTTGGAGAGTTGCAAAATGCAACATTCATAAAACTAAAGTGTCTTTCCCTGCACTTGTCAAAGTATTGAGTGGCTACAATTCAAAGAGGCCTCTCACCATGCTGGGAAACCTCCACCTTGAGATCTCAGCTCTTTGTCAATCCTTCCCAAGAAAAATAACATCCAGTTTAATGAAAATAAAATTGTTGCTTCCCTCTTACAGATTAATCTGTTATAGCATTAAGAGGATTTAAGAAGGTGTGAAGTAAATGGATTTTTATACTCTCACTGGAACAGCTCTAGCTGAATTTCAAATTCTTTAAAGTTTGAGTTCCAGTGTAATGTGATCATTGTTTTTAGTACTTCAGGGAAATGTTAAGGGAGGAGTTCTTCACCGGTTTTAATAGTATAATAATAGAAATAATACCCAAGAATCAGTATTATTCTTATTAGATTAACCTTCTTTGGTACTGTTGTGCTTTTCTGGGATTTGAAGATGTAGGTGGTTTCAGCTCTTTCTGTTTATTTAAGGACAATCCTTTGTTTCTCTTCTTTGTAGGCATGGCTGTTAATCCAGACTCTGAATAAAATAATTACATTTCCAATGTTATGGCACAGCAATTAAGAAAGAGAAAAAAAGCAAAGGGAAATTAAAAATAAATTACAGGTGTGTTGGTTCTAAAGCAAAATACTCCATTATGCCACCTCCTCTCTGTAGAGAATATTGCATCATTTAGGTCAATTAAGTGGAAGTGTTGAAGGATATCACAGCTGCAGTTGCCTTATCAAAGTAAAGGCAGATGCCACTAATGTTGTGAGTGTACATTTGTCACTCTGCAGTTACCTGTTAAAATAGCTGTTGTATACCTTTCAGATTAAGTGCCTCTAATTTTTCAGATAAGGCATTCTGTCTTATCCAGATTAACTCCAAATAAAATGTTTTAATTTTTCTAAACTTCTTTGAGGGACAAGTTAATCTGTTAATCTCCAAAAAGCTTATTTCCCATCTAAGTTTATTTTTCTGTTTGCTCTATGACAACCATGAGAACGGGGGGTTTTTTTGGTTCTCAACTCTGCATTGGAAGGAGGAAACCGAATGTGAGTCACAATATACAGCAAGAAAGGCCAGATTTCAGGGGTCCCAGTGATAAGGTTTTCCTATAGAGAAAGCTGACAGGTAGATAATTAGCTGAGCATCTTTAAATAGCTCCAGTGTATTCTGAACAAGGAAGTTTTTCTGCAGGAAACAATCTCAGCATGGCTTTACTGTTGTAATAAGCAAACCTTCCAATATAATATAAGTAGTAGGATGAGACAGAAAGCAAAGTGAATGAATACAATCTTTTAAATTCAAGAAAATAGGATTTGTTTCTGCATGTGGTCCACTTGTAACATCAGCAATGCCATTTAGCTCTTACAGAGCTTTTTTCATCAGAATGTCTCAAAGTGCATTATAAAAAGGTGTGATATCCCTTTCTGGAAAAATTGAAATAGGACTTGTACAAGGGTACTCATCAGTCACTTCGATCAGGCAGTAATACAATTCACCTCTTGAAAATGTTCAGTGTGCTTGCCATTTGGCAGAGCTGCTTCTCTCTTTTGCCTACTCAGAAATCAGCCAGGAGCTACTTCATTGAAATAACTCTAATTACATCACTGAAAAACAGTGTGTGCAGAAAAGGTGGCCTTCTGTCCCTAGAAGCACAAGCGTCCTGCTGTGCACACCCACGTGGCTCAAAGAGCCAAGGGGAGTCTGGGTACCCCAACGAGCCTTCCTGGAGTTTCCCATAAATAATAGTTCATATGGACAGCCAGAGGGACTCATAGAAGAGTTTTCCAGTGGACCAGATTATGCTGTCACAATCCAATGGCATCTCCTGTGCTTGCTCAAAGTTCCCAATTTCTTTGTCAGCTGGCACTGACCTGGCTGGAAGCAGGAGGATGATTCCTGCCTTCCATCAGCGCAAACAAAGACCATACAGACACTTAGAGGTGCCCAAAGTGACCTCCAAGAGAGTTGATGGATTTATATAGAGAATCCACAGGCTGTGGAGGTAACATAGAATTACAGAATCATAGAATATCGTGAGTTGAAAGGGATGCACAAGGATCACTGAGAGAAGTACCATGCTCAGCTCATTAGACTTGCCTTTCAGCTTCCACTTCTGGTGTTTCCATGCCTAGAGAGTTCAACCTGCATTACCTAAGGCAGGTCAGTATTCTCCTCTAGAGTTATGAACACTGAGTCCCAAATCCAGGTTACAGTCCTAGGCTTAGTTACTTTGGGGTTACTACAGAAGCTGTAGAGGAAACACTGCAGTCCCAATCTCAAACCTTCCTCAGTTTCATGTGATTTTTCGTAAGGTGATGGTTCAAGGTTCTCCTCAGAGGTCAATAAATCTATTGACATGACAGGCTAATAACCAAGTGAACTGTTTTTCAGATATGTAAGTATGAAGGCCTATAGGTAGTTCAAGCTAGTAAGTATAGATTAGGGTCAATATTTGAAAAAAAAGAAATTGGTTCTACCCTATAATCCAAATATCTCCATGATTTATGTCCTATGCTGTTTAGTTAACTTCACTTTGAGCAAACTACTCTACTTCACTGTAAAAGAATTTGATCACTGACAGTGCAAAAAAAGCAGACTGCATTTTTCTGTGAAGTTAATGTACCCAGTTGTATTGCTTAGCTGGATCACTCGATTCTCCTTAGAGCAAAAATACACACTGAGAGCAGAACCAATCAATCACAGATAGCAACCAAGAAACCTTCTAATCACAACTGAAGCCTTGCATTTCTCTCTCAGCATTGAGTAGATTGCTCTGCAACTCTCCCACTTAAATTGTATTCATCTCCCCTCAGATCTGATGAGTTTATGTATGCAACAAGAAGGGAACAGATGATGTGGGATGTGCAGGGCTTTCAAAATGAAAGGTTCAGAAATTCTGCTGCATGGAAATCAGGTAAAAGCATTTTCTCTAGAGAGGTCAGGAAATCTGCAATCTGGTAGGAAAAGGGAGGTAGATTTTATTTCATAATGTAAATATATGGCTGTCTTCCTTAACAGATTTCATCATCTTTGTAAAAGGGAATAAAATAGTAGGAGGCAAACAAAAAAGATAGGCAAAATCCTAATGTGCCACTAAAACAAAAACAAAAAAAGCAACAAAACAAAAAACAGAAAGGAAAATAAGTGTTGAGTTTGCCTGGTGTGCAGGACCTGAGTTCTTCCTCCTGATTTCTTATCACTTGGCTGAACTACTCTATCAATTTCTCTCAGCAGGCACTATGTCTTTGTGTGTGTTTGCAAGGTTTTCTACCTCACTTATGGTGCTCTGGAAATAATAAGCCTTCGTGGAACTACTTCATAGAACAGCAGGAAATTCTTCAATATATCTTACAGAAACTGTTGTTCCTAGCAGAAGAAATGTAGATGATTATGCAAACTGCCTCAACAGGTCATCTCAGAGGAATGACACAACCTGCAGTGCAAATATTTTATTACTTCAGTGACAGTACAGAAAAATGCATTCAGTGTTTTTGGATGATCCCAGATGAAAGAGGTGGCCTTTTACCTTTTTGTTTATTCGGCGCTGTGCTGCATATAGTTGATAGGTTCAGAAAAGGCAAAGCTGTCATTTGCCATGTAAATAGGCATTTGTGGACTCCCTCAGCACACTGTCATGATGGCAGCTAAAATTAAGAGAGATGCTATCCATGGGAGTTAGAGAAGGGGGTTCCTTGCTCTTGGTAGGCAGCTAAACAACACCTGCTGGAAGATGCTTTTTAGGCAGTGGGAACGGACATCTGTGACAACCCCTAAATTTCACCATCAGAGGAGCTGCTTTTAGAAATGCTGAGGTTTGGAAATACTCTTGTGGTCACAGCTCCTCCCTTACCTGCCACAGGGTAATAAATAATGTCCAGGTTGTTCACAGAATAGCAAGTTGATATCAAAGCAATAAGGACATTCTTCTTGGATAAGGGAGCCTTCACTATAAGTTTCAGATCTAATGACTAGTTATGGGTTCTGTAAAAGACATTTCCCTCACAACCTCCTAAAATTACTGTGGTCATAGTGCTTTATGAAGAATTCATTGATTTTTATGTCTTTTGAATGAATTAAGAGGTTGGTTCCTTTAGTGACTTTTTATACAGTGAACCTCAGATAGTGAACTTCAAATGTATCTTTGTACTACTAAATAATTTCACCTGTGAAATTGTTGATGTCTGCAGCTTGCAATGCTTGGTCAGAGATTTTGCCTTGATCTGTAACTTGAAAATAGGTTCCTAGATATATTGGGAGAGTGGAAAGTACTTTTTGGCCACTCACTGTAGTGTTGCCCATTACTCTTTTGATTTGCAAACCTGTCAGCAAGGGAAAAACACATGTTGCTCCTTATTCTCAATCACATCTTCTAGAAGCTGTTGACTGGGATGTAATCTTGTTTTCTCCTCATATCCAGGTCTACAGCCTGTTTACTGACTTATGGAGATAAAGAAAGGTAAGCATAACTTTATTCCTGTAAATTCAGCAAAAGACCACAAACTTGCAGATTAAATGAAAAATACAAAGCACATAGTCCAAGTCAGCATGTAACCTACAGCTGATATAAAGAACAACAATAAACCAATTGTATCATCCTATGGAACAGCTCTTATGTTCTCCCCACACAGTTAAAAAAAAAAAAAAGAAAAGAAAAAGAAAAAAAAAACAACACAAAGAAAACCAGGAATATTTCAGTCTCTTTCCTATGACCTTCAATAATTTAAATATAATTATCAATCTATTTTCTAAAATTACTTATGACTGACCAGAGCTGTAAGGAGCCGTTCATCTCCTAGGAGATGCAGTTTAGCTTCTGTGCATGTCTCAGTATTTCTCTCTGGCACTATTGATTGCCCCTCAGGAAACACAAGCACAGCATGTTTCCCACCCTGTGTCTGTTCATTGATCCCTCTCAAGTGACTGCAGTCACAAGCTCAGAGATTGCTTGTAAGCAATAAGCAAACAGTGAAATTGTTCCTCTCTGACAGAGCACCTGTGTTTTTTGTTGAGTTGCTTGTGTGTTTTGTTTTTTTTTTTTTTCCAGGAAATAAACCCCTGCCCAGGTAACAACATAGACCTGGTTTAAGTGTGGCTCCAGCTACACATGATGCAGGAAACTATAATGAGATGGGAGAGCAGGGTATGAGCCCTCTACACCTTCCTCCCTCTCCTGACTAAATCCAGGTATTTTTAGAGCAGTGCCAGGATATTTGCATGAATCTGATTGTGAACAGGAAGGCAGCTCTGGCTCCAGAGAGCTGGCAGGCTGCTCTGCCTTTGGCTCAGGCCATTTAGGAATCAGGCAGCTGAGATACCAGCTGTGTCTTCTCTGTGAACCTTCTGTAGATTCTGCTAGAGTGACTTGGAAAAAGAAAGTCTGGAGATGATAAATATGGATAATATCGTTGCCAAGACTTGGCTAAAAGGAGCATGTGTGTGTGTGGGGGGGAGGGAGAACAACTGTAGAGGGGAGAACTTGTGCTAATAGTTTTTATTTCAATACCTGAAGACATTAGAGGGACTAATATAACTTTTAAAAGGAAGGAGTGACCAGTGTGTCCCTGGGGTCCTTTTAATTCCCCCTTCACAGAGCTTGCTGCACTCACTGGTGACCGTGGGCAGAGACAGACTGAGGCCCCAGTCCCTACTGCCAGGAGATTGTGCATTTCCCATGAAAACACAACTGGGAACAATCACATAAAGATCCCCTTGGAAGTGGAGCTGAAGCCTCCCTGTCCTTCCAGAGGATTTTCCCAGCCTTTCTGCTCAAGCTGACCTTGTTTTCATGTTCTCCTTCCAGTCCAGTGAATCCTGAATTCATTCTCTGCACACCGCAAGGCTTTTCATCTGGCACTGCCAAGGCATCCTGCCCTCCCTCCAAGCAGCCTTGAATCTCCTGGTTAAGCAACTTGCCAAAACCACAAGTAGCAGGGAGTTAAGTCCTGTTAAGCAGAGGAGAGAACTGAGCACTGATCATCCAAACTTCTGCTGGCTGTTGTTCTGCTGCCACATCCCCATTGTGCCAGTGAGTTTCCCTGGAAAAGCAGCCCTATTGCAGTTTCTGTGGCACACAGAAACCAATAAGCACATTTTGTCCTTTGTCTTATGATAGTCGTGACATGGGGTTCCTTGGGCCACCGAAGAAGCAGAAATTCTCCTTTGGAAACTACATAGGCTTAGGCACGAGTCAGAGGCTGCTCATTGCTTTCAGAAGTAAGTGAACAAATGGAAAGGTTATGCTTAAAGTGGAAAATGTGCTGGAATTTACCCTGAGATAGGGCAGTAATTTTCAAGAGTGAAAATTTGAAATTATGGGCCAAAGAATGGTCTGACTCTCATTTTTTTTTAATGTTAGGGTCTTTTAATTCGTGCATCAGATGTCTTGCTCAGTCTGGCACTAGGAAAAATGAATCTCAGCTAATAACCAAACTCAGATGTCACCCCTTGTGGGTTTGTTTTCGGNTGGGGGGGGGGTCTTTTCTGCTTCTCTTTTGTCTGATGCTTAACATTATTGAAGACAATTAACCATTTATTGAAACTGTGAAAGTAGAAGACTGACCACATTTCTCTTTTCTGTTACAACAGAAGTGGAAAGACCTTACAAATCTTGTCTACATAAAGCTGCTATTCTCACTGCTTCTCTCCTCATGGGGAATAACCACTTGTACTGATAGTTTTTACCCTGAGGGGTAAAATAGCTATACCTACTGTCTGAAGTGATAAACAGATTTTGAGTTTCTGTTCTGTTTCTGTACTGTTGGACATGTGCCACTACTTTCCTCCCTTTGCCAGATGACATCCTACTTTGACAATGAGAGGATGCAGCAGGAAACAAGCACCAGTCATATTAGGGAGTATTACACTGATTTACCTGTGATTAAACATAAGGCTGAATAAAAAATGATGGTGTTAAAAGCACAAGCTCGGAAGTTTGACACCTCCGAGAAGGGGACTGCATAGATATCACTGCAAGAAGCAGGTGGAGGTGTTTGGATAACAGCTCATCTAAGGCAATGAATACATGGGTATAAATATTGAACAGTCACATGAACAGGCTCTCTCTGTAGTCAGCCAGGTTTTTAATTCCCTCTGCTTCATTAAGTCAATTCATTCCAGTGTCTCAAATCACATCGAAGTCTTTATTTTATGGTTACAGCATAGCAGGATTCTGGGTTTGGTGTGATCAACGAACAACCAGTGTGAGAAAAGCCCCATGAAAGGGAATCGCACCATGTCTTATTAAAAACAAACAAAACCAACAAAAAGCATATAAGGAATAGGCCTAAATCAAATATTTGGATTCAAATTTGGCAGTGTAGGTAACACAGAAGGACTGAACTACTGAATTTCAGACCTCAAAGCACATGTAGGAACTGCCATTTAATTTTTTCTCTCCTTTGTCACGAGTACAGTGTACTTGGCAGTCCTGAGGAAAGTCAGGATCTCATCTCCCCAGCCACATGAACACCTGATCTTGAGGGCAGGTGAGCTGTGATGCTGAAAACTGTTTTTCTAATTTTTTTTCCCAAAATTTTCTCCTAGCTTACATGGGACTGAGAAGTTGAAGACCTAACATTTCACCTGGTCTGGGAATTTGGTTGAAAAGTTTCATTTTGCGGGTTAACAATACCCTGCTGACATTTTCTGAGGAAAACATATTCGATAATATTCCATGAGGCTTTGCATTGCAACTGCTGCCAATTTTTAGAAGTAGCCACATAACAGTAAGTAAAGCAGTGAAAATGAAACACCAGAAAACACAGAGAGGTATTTGCCATCTTCTAGGTAGACCATGCTGTCATTTAAAAATCTAGAGATGCTCCTATTTCCCCAGACTCCTAAAAATATAACTTCTGGATAAACTGAGCACAGGTATGCAGAAACACAGAGAATTTGTACCAGAAATGTTATAAACAAACCAGATTGAAAACCACCAAGACTAGCCAGAGACCAAGGCATAAGTAAAGTGAGGAATAATCTCTAGTCCTCTCAGGGACTGTAATGGCATCTTCCATTTGTGATTCAAAATGCTGAACCTCCTTACAAAAACTGTTACCAAAGTACAATTTTTTCCAAAAATTATGACCAGGGGAAAGAAGAGGTGATGATGGCAGTCCTCTCTTGTGGTTCAGCATCCTCAGAATATCTAGTAACAGGTTTAAATCTCTCCAGTTTTCAGGGAGTTTGAAAACTAATGCTAGGTGAATGCTCAGAATGCTGGGACATTGTGTGAAGGCAGTTCCTCCTCTTGAGGCTGTCCCTCTTTGTGAGGCACAATTAAAAATTAATTGAGCTGAAAGTAGAGAAAATTATGATTCTATAGGTAAGTGATTAGGCAACTTGCTGTTTCTGCTCCAGTGAATACTTCCTACAAAATTATGTAAATATTCATTAGAATGTCAGGAACTCACATCTCCCCTGCCACATGAATACCCTAATCACCAGGATCACAGAGTCTTTTGCCCAATGAATATTTAGTTGTTCTGTGAAGTCTAGCAGTTTCAGCAGGAGGCTTAAAAGAGTCTCTTCTTGAATACCTAACACAGAGAGTTTGAAATATTTGAAGTCTGGTTTTTAACCCTGACCAGCAAAGGATGGACCAAAAGCTGGATATCCCACAACTATTAATATATTGAATTAAAGAAAGAACTACAGTGTCTGTTCACTGTGTGTTTTGTGCCCATTCATTATGGTGTTATGAGAAACATCTCCTGCATTGTGCCCAGATAGGCAGGGGAAATGTTTCTGGACCAGAACACGTCATTCCCAGGCTATGTCTAAGTGCTCTTATCATTGTAGCTTTAACTACATGTGAAAGCAACTGTGGAAGAGGTTGTAATACAAGTAGACATAATGAACACTAACAAATCACCAGGACCAGATAATATTACCTCTAGAGTTCTACAGGAACTCACAGATTAAATAAGTGTACTACATTTATAACCTCTTTCTTAAAACTTTATGTTATCTGAAGACAAAAGGACAGGGGATGAGACAGCAGTGCTTAGAAAGTTACCAGATGTGATCAGGGACTGATAGTCCTCTAAATAAAATTAATAGCAGCACTATGAAATTATAGAATTAATAGTGGCTTGGATATTTTATTTATTTTTGAGCAGAGTAATCGTCATTTCTACAGAAGGCATTGTTTAAGGAGGTCAAGAAACATATAGGGTAAAGTGATAGGAACTATATAGCCCATTTTTATTTCCTAACAAAAAAATTAACAAATGCTTTTACATAGGCTACCAGAGTACTCAGTCTCATGGGATAAGAAAGAAAACGCTAACATGGAATAGTATTTAGTTAAAAGACAGGAATTCAAGGATAACTGTAAAAGGTCACTTCTTGCAATGCAGGATTATTATCACAGCAGTTTTGCAGAGGTCTGTCCTGGAACTCATTCTTAGTGTGTTAAGAAACGACCTAAAGAAGAGGGATGATCAGTATGGTGATAATTTGATGTAAATTAAGATGACCCAACATTATATGAGGCACTTAGGAACAGGACAGACTGTGAAGATTTGAGGAGGACCTTAGAGGCCAGAGTATCTCGGCAATGAAATGTCAAATGAAGTTCAACACAAATACATACAGGGATATAGTGGGGAAAATTAATTTTATTTGACAGACATGCTGACTTAGCCTTCCTTACAGCTGGACTCCTACTTTGCCACTTGCTCTCTCCCCCCACTCAGTGGGGCAGAGGGACAAAACTGGATGCTGGTGCAGAGGCAAATATTGGGAAATTCTTTTCCAATTGTCATCATGGGAAAACTAGCCTTGAATACGGGAAAATTAATTTAATTGTCAGTTATAATAATTATTTACTTATGATTTGTTAACTATGAATTGGGGTAGCAAGAAACAGAAATGCAAACATTAAAACAACACATTTCCTTCCTCCTTTCCCAAGCTCAATTTCTTTTGTGCAATTGACTCCTCTCTAGTACCAAGTAGCCTTGCAGGTTGAGAAGTGGGATATTGCACTTGGTACCTGATGNCCAAGGGCTGCAGTTCTCCAGAAAAATCTCTTCCAGCCTGGGCTTTTCACAGGTCACATTTACTTGAGGAATATCCATCTGCTCCANCTAGTACCAAGTAGCCTTGCAGGTTGAGAAGTGGGATATTGCACTTGGTACCTGATGGTTTCTCTCTGCTGCATCTTTCCTCTCACATTTTTCCTTTTTTGATGTGAACTCTTCAAGGGCCGCAGTCCTTCAGAAAATCTCTTCCAGCTTGGGCTTTTCACATTTCCTTGAGGAATATCCATCTGCTCCATCAAGGGGTCCTCCATGGCCTGCAGGGGGTACCTGCTCCAGTGCAGTCTCTTCCACAGGCAGATTAGACAAAACCTTGGAGTCTTTTAAGGTCTGAATTTTGGATTCTGGCAGTTTTAGTGATACATAAGTGAAGGATGGTAGACACATTTATTTATATCTGGACACAGCACAGAGAAGAAATTCATGAGTTCTTGCCCATTGTTTTGCTGTGGTGAAGAAGCAGCAGACTGGGAAAGAGATGAAAGACTGAAGTTTTACTCTAAGTGGCTGCCAAGGCACAAAGGTATCAAACAACAAAATTACCAAAGATCCCTTGGTCACTGCAAGTTTCAGAGGTGCAATAATAAGCAGCAGGAGGGAAAGGCAGGG
>VWZD01005824.1:114196-149793 GCA_013396695.1 Sakesphorus luctuosus
ATAGTCCTCTAAATAAAATTAATAGCAGCACTATGAAATTATAGAATTAATAGTGGCTTGGATATTTTATTTATTTTTGAGCAGAGTAATCGTCATTTCTACAGAAGGCATTGTTTAAGGAGGTCAAGAAACATATAGGGTAAAGTGATAGGAACTATATAGCCCATTTTTATTTCCTAACAAAAAAATTAACAAATGCTTTTACATAGGCTACCAGAGTACTCAGTCTCATGGGATAAGAAAGAAAATGCTAACATGGAATAGTATTTAGTTAAAAGACAGGAATTCAAGGATAACTGTAAAAGGTCACTTCTTGCAATGCAGGATTATTATCACAGCAGTTTTGCAGAGGTCTGTCCTGGAACTCATTCTTAGTGTGTTAAGAAACGACCTAAAGAAGAGGGATGATCAGTATGGTGATAATATGATGTAAATTAAGATGACCCAACATTATATGAGGCACTTAGGAACAGGACAGACTGTGAAGATTTGAGGAGGACCTTAGAGGCCAGAGTATCTCGGCAATGAAATGTCAAATGAAGTTCAACACAAATACATACAGGGATATAGTGGGGAAAATTAATTTTATTTGACAGACATGCTGACTTAGCCTTCCTTACAGCTGGACTCCTACTTTGCCACTTGCTCTCTCCCCCCACTCAGTGGGGCAGAGGGACAAAACTGGATGCTGGTGCAGAGGCAAATATTGGGAAATTCTTTTCCAATTGTCATCATGGGAAAACCAGGCTTGAATAGGGGAAAATTAATTTAATTGCCAGTTATAATAATTATTTACTTATGATTTGTTTAACTATGAATTGGGGTAGCAAGAAACAGAAATGCAAACATTAAAACAACACATTCCCTTNTGTAATTTAAAAAATTAATTAACTTATGATTTGTTAACTATGAATTGGGGTAGCAAGAAACAGAAATGCAAACATTAAAACAACACATTTCCTTCCTCCTTTCCCAAGCTCAATTTCTTTTGTGCAATTGACTCCTCTCTAGTACCAAGTAGCCTTGCAGGTTGAGAAGTGGGATATTGCACTTGGTACCTGATGGTTTCTCTCTGCTGCATCTTTCCTCTCACATTTTTCCTTTTTTGATGTGAACTCTCCAAGGGCTGCAGTTCTCCAGAAAAATCTCTTCCAGCCTGGGCTTTTCACAGGTCACATTTACTTGAGGAATATCCATCTGCTCCATCAAGGGGTCCTCCATGGCCTGTAGGGGGTACCTGCTCCAGTGCGATCTCTTCCACAGGCAGACCAGACAAAACCTTGGAGTCTATCAGAGGTCTGAATTTTGGATTCTGGCAGTTTTAGTGATACATAAATGAAGGATGGTAGACACATTTATTTATATCTGGACACAGCACAGAGAAGAAATTCATGAGTTCTTGCCCATTGTTTTGCTGTGGTGAAGAAGCAGCAGACTGGGAAANTCTGCTGCATCTTTCCTCTCACATTTTTCCTTTTTTGATGTGAACTCTTCAAGGGCCGCAGTCCTTCAGAAAATCTCTTCCAGCTTGGGCTTTTCACATTTCCTTGAGGAATATCCATCTGCTCCANTAATATTGCTGTTGTTCTTCAGAGTGTCTGGCATATTAATATAACCTGTAGACTGAATGGAGCAATGCTACTCCTCTCATGTTCAAGAGTAAATAAATAAAGATGCCATTCTAATGCATTTTTCAAGGAAGAAAAACATTTAACCCTTTGATAGCACCTCAAATCAGCAGTGCACAGAGGATAAAATGTGACTTGATTCACTAATGGCTAACTGGGTCTTCATCTGAACACTGTTCATTTAGAGATCTGTAGTGGTTTTAGCTAGGCNAGCTTTGTTCTGCAGAGGAGGATGCACAGGTTGTCAGAAATTATCACAAACTACATTTTTTAACAGGATCTTGACCTGTTAGGGTATATTCTTAATACAGTGATTTTATATATGAATTATGCACACATTTTGATGCAGTTCTCAGAATTCCTGTTTCTAGTCTCTTTTTGTGAGATGACAGAACACAATGTAAAATGGTTAAAGCATTTTAAAATGCTGAAGTTTTGACATTTAACTGAAACTTTGACTTGTGTCAATGCATATACATAAATCATATTGTTGAACTGCAAAATAGAGCAGCTGGGATTGCAAAGTGAGAAGGATGAGATCAATTTGTTTTGAATCTTTCATGAACGATGTTTATATTTAAAGAGTTACTATCAATTCCACTCAAGGAAAAGGTATACATTATAGTGGATGAAAATACTGAGAAAATATCTTGGGTTTCAGGAACTAGATGCAGGTGTGTCTTTCTTAGACCAGGATCTGAATTTTTCGCTAATAAATTCTTTATGCTTCTGTGCTTTAAATGACTCCAGCTCTGGAAAGCTTCAGGACCCAGGAAATTTTTCCTTCCCAATCTACCAGAGACAAAATGAGCAGATTTTCTGCACCAGGAGCATCTTAACATCCTACCCAATACAGCCAGGCTGCTGCAATTCCCTGTTCTTTGTCCAGCCAGAAGAGAGGCTGGGCATATATTCCTAACACACACTCACACACATAATCACACATACACAGAACTCTCCAGTAGCTGGTGAATCCCTGGTCTCAGCAGTCTTGACCTATGCTCACCTTGACCCTTGCTTTTCTGTCTTTGCCACCTCCAAAATAATTTAAATAAACCCCTACTTTTGATGATGTGAAAGTAACTAAAAATAGGTATGTATTATATAAATATTTAGAATGAAAAATCTGACCTTCGCTCCTGTGTTAGATGACAGCTGTTCCATGCTGAGACAGCTTTCATTTTATGTAACCTTTTAAAATACCTGCTGGAAACTGCAATCTGGGCATAACCTGCATCGCTGCCTTCCATGCAAACCATCCCAGTGCTTGATGAGAACGAGGTTCAGTCATTCATTTGGAAACAGCTTTTAGGAAGCTGGAAGAGGAACAATAGCACTTTGATGAAAAACTCTAGAATTTTTTTTGGCTGACCCAGTTTCCTGCACTCAAGAGTTTTATTGACTTGGCAAATACAGCTTGTCCTTCCAAAAACAATCCTATATATTGATGATATACTGAGAAGTATACAGATGTCCTAACATGAGCAATTTCTTTGTCTCTTCGTGCAACATACTCAGTTGTCAAGGATATAATGATATTTTTTACTACACCCTACTGCTTTGAAAAGATAAAATAAAACAATAAAATAAAATATTAGGCTCTAAATTTGCTTTTGAAAACAGAAAGCAACAATGTCTCTAAGGACTAATCCCAACTGAAAGCTCTTCATGAAGGAAACATAAAAGCCTTTAGGTTGTTTGCATGTCCTTTTTGTTTTTTAAATTGTGTTCTTTTGTAAATAATTTATAAATAATAATTGAGAGCATTTTGTTGTCTTAAACAATGGTATCCCAAGAGTAATATTGAGAGCTCTGTAGATTAAAATGTTATTAAGAACAGAAAATAATAATAGGATTTGTCCTACTTTTTAGCCATCTGGGCTAAGAACAGTGGTAATTTATGCTATATTGTTACTTAAAACACCTATTTCTCCCTTCATTACTTATGAGGTAAGATGGAGAGTTCACAAGATATAACTGACAGCTACCACAGTAAGCAATAATTCTGAATATACTTTTACCACTGTCAGCTCTACAGGTATGTCTAGCACAGCTGTTGCTTCGCCAAAACTTTTTGTTTCTTTCATAGAAAAACTATTTTCAAGGCTCATCCTGACAAAAATAAACTCATTGTAATTTTACATGGGCAGTCCCACTTAATCCTCATTTTTTTTAAAATGTTTACAGAGTCTAATAACCAAAAGAACCTGTAGCTTCACCCAGGACTTTTCAAGAGTATTAGGAACATCTGGAAGTTTCTTGACTATAAAGGTAATGTCTACTGGGCATTGAATTAATCTTTACCTAACACTTAAACCTCTGATGAGCTCTAGTTCAGACTCTTGGAAGTGTCTACGGAATGTACGTTACAAAACATTTGTTTGCATTGCCTGGTGCTCACCCAGAAATAGATGTGGATCATGCAACGCTAATGAATGAGAAGGAAGTAACATTCTGGAAAATGAGGTGCTGTTTTGAGTGTTTTCTTGGGGATATTTATTAGGAAGGTTAATGCAAATGAATATATTGATATGGTCAAAAGACATACTAATATGCTTAATTTGATGTCTTGTCTTGGACCTCTGATTTCCACTGAGATTCCATTCAATGCCCCTTTCTCCATGTCTGGATTTTTTTTGACATGACTTCTGATTCCCGTTTCATGGCAGGTGTGTGCTCCAGAAAAACATTTATTCTTATATTTAAGTCATCTTTCTCTTTTCTTCCTCTTAAATGACTCTAATGGAAATAAATGTAATAAAGTCCTTTCAGCAAATTAGTTTTGTTGCTTTCACCACATATTTGTAAGTGATATAAAATCTTCTTAATGTCATAATGACCAAACCCAGAATAATACTCCAAGCCTATTTTCTTCAGAAAATCATTATCCTCTAATATACTTCTCAGAATATTTCCAAACCTTTGACTGTATTATATTATCTTGATGGTGCAAGCACTTTTAGAGATATATATATTGACAGTTTAGCTTCCCTTGAGATATTTTCTCTTCAGTAATCTTTACTTTTCTATTATTTTAATTTGCTTCATAAAAACAACTTTGTGGTCAATATTGAAGGCTAGCAGGGGGTAAAGTCAATTTTATATGATATAAAGAGAAATTTTAAAATTGAAGTGACTGTTGGAGCTCCTTTCTTTGTTCCTTGACAAATGAGTCTTTGAAAAGCCACCAGCTGTTCCTGTGCTAATGGCACAATCCCTGTTCCAAGCAGTCCTGCACTGATGCTCTCGGTGTCACTGTATCACTCTGCTCCTTTGTGGGTTGGCAGACAACAGGCTGGAACTAGAGAAGTTCATGGCCTGCTGCAGCTCAAGTGTCTGCCTCCTTTGGAGTCTGTATCAAACTATCCATGGTTTGCTCAAGGGGTCGAGGATGCCCATCACATGCCTGGTACGATCTCTGAAGAGACTGATATTATTTTGATGCGAAAGTTTTTAATAGAATTCCAGTCAGCTGAAATAATTGATATCATGAGATCTTGATATCCAGAACTGGCTATTTATTTTGGGAAAGTTGTTTGTTTTTCTAGGAGTGCCGGATACAGTCAGTTCTTGTTTTCTACTCTGCCTATCTGCTTTTCCAGGCTGCTGTTACATTCACTTTTCTGTCTTAAGTGAACCTCCTTAAACTCACTACATCAAATGCAAACATATTTATATTTCATTCCCTTTCAGTAAGGCATTTGTGATCTTTATTTTTTTTCTGGGTTGTTTGGTTTTTTGATGTAATAAGCTGTGCAGAAGGATCCCTTCAACTCTAAGGAAGTAAAATCAGTAAGTACTGTGGTATCTTCCAAATCATGCTGTCATCCAGACATTAGTTTCTATTTTAGACAGTGACAAAAACACCTCGAGTGCACAATGCCTTTTTTTTTCTATGTAACACTTGATCAGACTTAGAGATTTTAAAAGCAGGGTAATAAAGTCATCACAAATTGAATATTACCTTGAGCCTTTCTACCTTTGAGGGATTTTTTTTTCAGCCAAAATTTTTACTCTGCTTTTATCTGTTCCTTCTGTTTTCCACAGTGGAGACAACTTTCCCTATGGCTACATCTCCACCAGCAACTTAAATGTAGCCAGAGATATCTTCAAGCAATGACACCAACTGGTACATCTCTTATCATTTTTAGTAAACTGTTTCAGACTCTGTAGCAGGGTGTCTGAGTGCAAACTGCCTGCTGGAGAGCCTCCTGGGCTGATCCAGCTGCCAAACCATGGCCAGGGGCTGTTCAGGGAAAGAGCTTGTTAGAATGGACCAAAATCATGCCAGGAAACATTCTGATGCTTTACTGGAGTAAATGATGATGCTTCAGTGCCAGAGAATT
This sequence comes from Sakesphorus luctuosus, assembly GCA_013396695.1. Taxonomy (NCBI): domain Eukaryota; kingdom Metazoa; phylum Chordata; class Aves; order Passeriformes; family Thamnophilidae; genus Sakesphorus; species Sakesphorus luctuosus. Next base: position 120,171 of record VWZD01005824.1, read on the forward strand.
TTCCAAAGCATGCTCAAATTCACTAGGATGGATGTAGACCATGCCACTTTTCCCTGAGAGGCACATTTTTTCTAACCAGCTCTCATTGAATTTTCTTTTTGTACGTTCTTTTCCTTCAATGGCCAAGATTATGACTACAGAAATACAAGAATCACTTATCCCAGAATGTAAAGCTATATAAGGAGAAGTGATATTTCTATTTAGTCATCTGATACTGTTGCAGAGGTAAGAGAGAGGTAAAACAGCCAACCACCATGCAAAGATATTTATAAAGAAACTTCTCTGGGAGACCTCCAGAATACCTGAATTGCCCGGTAACCTTTGACCATCATGGCTACAAAACTCCTCACTTTTCTAAATAGTAAAAATTTAGTCACTCTCCAGAAAAATGCTACCCAGCAAATTGAAGGTAACAGTAGAGATATCTGGGATTTTCCTAACATTGGATCTTCTCCAACTTGATTTAGACAGACAGACAATATTTACCTTAGTTATTCTTCACCACAGTCAAAGACAGAAATCTTGTGGGTGTCCCCCATACTATGTAAGGGACAGCTACACTTGCATCAATCTGTGCAATAAGTTGATTTTTCCAGAGTTAAAATAGTTTTATTTTCATTTGTATGCCTTATGTCTTGTCAGACTGACTCACTCTCTTCACTGGCATTGTCTTCTCCCCTTTCCTTAGTATTTTCAGCTCTACAAAAGCTCTCCTTCTTTCTGTATAGTTTTCTACAGTTTTGTCAGTTTGGCTTTTAGCATATTCCCATTATGCAAGGAGGAAAAAAATTACTTTTACTTTTGGACCAGACAGTGATGAAGTTTGTGTTCATTTTCAGTGCCAGTGGGAAATAATATTTTTCTTCTTGTCAGCCCACTGGGATGTCTTTGTGCTCTGAATATGTACATTTTCTCCTGTATGAGCCAGCAAGTACCCACAGCAAAAGTGTGCTCAGATGAACTTTTCTGCTGGGTTGACTTGAGAGCCTCTGACATGACAAAGGACACAAATTCCTTCTGGTGCCTTATCAGAGGCTGAATTTTATTGGTGGGGGAACTTTGCAGACTTTGCACCCGAGACAGTAGCAGTTTGTCTGCTCTTACTGACGTGTTCATATTAGTCACATTAATCCTAATTGTGCTTCCTCTGCTTTTGTCAAACCCAAGGCATGTGCTTTGTCTTGAATGCATCTTCAGAGCTTCTCTTCACTTAATGAAGACAAGTTCTTGCTCTGTAGGCAAAAGGTACTTTAATTTTGTTCTCTCGTGTCCTAAATTAAAGATTTTCAAGTTCTTATTATTTCATAATTATTTTTAACCTTCTGGGTTCCTGAAGGCCACTTCCATCTACTGAAGAGGGAAAAAATGATAACTAAAGCCACAGGAGCTCAAATGACTGGTAGCAATGAAACAATCATGTATTCAAAACAAAAGCAGGAAATTTGATATTTTTAATCTTTTAATGTTGGATTAATTTCACTCTGCTTTGAATGTATGTACCATAGATGACACATATTGCTTTCACAAACTCCATGTCTCTCTCTCTCCATGGATAATAGAAGGGTCAGGGATGATTACGATAACCAGCTGCTACAATTCTAAACAGAAAAATAATCACAAAAGTCCCTGTTGATTTGCTGGTCCTTTCCACTTTAAAATGTTACTTTGAAGATCTAGTCTTGACTATACTTATTAATACTCTCTTTATCCCCCAAACCAATTTTAGGACAAAGCAAGCAAAGAAGAAAATGAGGAATGAAATAATGGAACATACATTGGAAAAAGTTTAGTCAAGACTGTGAGGGAGATCAATAAGAGAATATAAAATCTGAGTTTCCTGTTTGCTTATTCAGACTCTTGTCTGCAAAACACAAAGAAATTCTGATGAATAAGGGTGTGATCCAGCCCAGCTAACTTCAGATATAACAGTTACTTGTCTAGGTGTCATTTTCAGTCAGGAAAAGGGATACAGAGACTAATTTTTCCATCCATTTTAGACAGCTATCTCAGGACAGGATAAATCCTTGTGGGGAGTTACCTGTTCCCCATTACTGATGATGGAAGAGGTTTGGATAACTCATAGCAGTTGACAACTCCCTTTTAGGTGGCTACAAGTTGTGGAAGCAGAGTGTGCCCCAAAAGACCACACTATATACACCATCACACCTGACAGCAGTCAACAAGATGTGTTCCTTTAGCAAGGAAAAAAATTCTTTCACACAAAAACTTTCAAAATTTCTGTTTGCTTTTGAGACAACCTCAAGCAAACCACATTCCTAATGTTCTCACACACAGGGAACTGCTATTTTCCAGCGAAAAATATGAGCACTTTTATTCAGAAGGGAATAGGTGTGTATGAGGTGGAGAAAAGGGGGATGAGAGCTCCGTGCTATGTAGCAAATTCTATTTGGCATCTCTGCTCAGCCTGGGTCAGAGCAACATTTACCATCCCCAGTTGCTCTGTATGAGAGTAGAAACAGTTCATCTTTATGGAAATCTTTTTGACTTAGCTGAAAACCAGTTCTAGGAAGCTGCCCTTGCATAGGAGAGGTCAAAGACAGTCATTAAAAAAGGAAGACCTTTCCATACTTGCAAGAAGGATTTGCAAAGCATAGCTGTGGCAATGTACTGGTTACAGTATTGCTCCTTCTGGATACATTCTATGAAGCAAAATACACAACAAATTGGAGAGTCTTACTGCCATCTGCAAAACTCTTGCTAACATTACTTTTCCATTTCAAAAGAAACACTAACAAGCCAACATTTGGAAGAGGAATATCTAATCAATTCCCCTCCTTCCCGTATTCACTTCAGTTTTTAAAAGATATCTTCTGTATCATTTTTAATAACATACATTTCTTTTAACAGTAAAAATCCAAGAGATTTAACTATAACACTGGGGGTTTTTTAGGAGGTGACCAGCATTGCACATTATAATTGCATAAGCACCAGTAGATTCTCTCTGTTAAGTGAAATGCTATGAAATTATTCCATCTAATCATGTTAATCATGGAAGTGGCAAGGGACCAACCAAAACACATCCCTCTGGTTTCAGGAAGATTACAAGACTAGAATAGCACGCATTCCCTGCCTTAAATCACAACTGGCCCTACAATTGCATCATGATTGCACAGAAGGGAAAAAATAAATCATTCTGTCAGAACTGGCATATCCAATTACTTTATTTGCCCAAGCTAATTGTTGGTAGAAATCAGGCATGCAGCTCATCATCTGCCATTCAAATGTGATCTGTGCACTTGATGATATATTAAAGTTTCTATAAAGTTGCTTTTCTAAAAAATTTACTTATTTTTCAATAATAAGATAAAAAAACTCTTCGTGAAAGTGATTTTTAGACATATATTGAAAAGAGAAGCTGACAGAGGAGACAGGACAACTAATGAGCCCTAGGTTAGATATATTGTGGGATACCTCTAATATGAAATTTACAGCAATACTTTTGCATCAGTTTATCCTATTTCTTCTGCTTTTCCTAAACTTATTAATTTAATCCCTACATTAAGTTACTCTATTCTTCAGCCAAGCTTTCAGCTGCTCCGTATGTCTGGAAACGACGTAATAAACCACATTTATCAGCTGCATTCCCACAAAGTGTGTTTTATTCTAGTTAAACAAGATATATTTTATATGAGGCATTTGGGAGATAGGTTTATGATGTAATTTTTGTATACATCCTCTGACATCCAACTAGAAAGCCTTTAAATTAGTGCCACCAGTGGAGATATTAGACTGGTTTTACATACCATAAGACTATCTGCAGCCCTTGGAAGAAGCACTGGATTTTGACAAAGTTTGATCATAAAAGGAAAAAACAACAACAAACCAAAACAAAATAAAACAACAAAAACAAACGAAAACCCCCAAACATATGTCCCATACCTGATTTACATTTCCTGAGCTGCCTACTTAGAAATATGGCATTGCCAACTCCATAATCTTCATTGATCATTGTATACTCATCTTATGTATGTAGGTATATATATACACACACATATGTACCTATACATATATACGCATAAAGATATACTGCAATAGGAAAAGATTATCTTTGCTTATACCTGCAGGAAAACTCTGTTTAGTAAACTGACACTTTGTTAAAATGATGGATGTGAAGCATTTTATTTATTCTTCAGTCCTCCCAAACCATCCCAGAGGTCTCTCCATTTTGGACCTCTGAAACTTGTTTTAGAATCCAAGTCTTTCTGAAAGAAATATAAATACAGAAATAAAACTGTTGTCTCCAAGGAGACTGTGATTGTACATTGGGAATCCATACAAGAAATCTCCAGGCACTGACATAGTGGAATTAATAGAGTAAATGCTTTGTGGGTGAAAAGAGGAACATAAATAAACCATTTTAGTAATAATCCACTTACTTCAAAAAAACCCCTTTAAATATTTTAAAACATATTTAGTCTTCTGGGAAAATAACTCCCATGTTGCAACTTTTTTTTATCAAATGAATGTTTATTGATTGAATAAACCCACATCATTGCCAGAGGTCTGGTATCTGCACCAAGCCACTCTGTTGAGAATTTTGGACACTCTTTTTTCATTCAAGATGCTTTGCTTTGTCCAAGTGATTTCAGAAGGGTTCTACAGTTCAGAAGGGATTTGTAACACAAATACTTAACACACTCCAGCTTCCCTATGGGCATAATCATGGCCTGATCTGTGCAAATAGCATAAGACCATGGATCATGGACCAGAGGCAGCCACTGTATTTGCAGAGGAACTGTGTTCTGAATTTGTCATTAGAGGAGGCTGCCAAGAAACAAACAGGAATTCTGGTCTTTAGTGGGAAAGCCGTCCCTTTCAAACAGGAACATTTCTGTTGGTTTTGTTTTCCTTGTATTCAATATCGGGTATTACCTGAAGGTTGTGGAATTCTGAGGGGTTTTTTAAACAAAAGAATGTGATGAAACATTCGTGATTCTTGTATTTAAAATACTATGCTGAAAATTCTTTCCTGGCACAAACAGTGCTCTTAAATATAAAAATTGAATGTTCAAAGGGTCCTATAAGTCATATACCCATTATAGCCTTTTACTGGTGTAGGGTACTTGTGGTTGGCCTAAACACACAGACTGGGCTATTTTTTAGTTTCCCTTGTCTTTTTTGTAAGGTCAAAATAACTGATGTTTACTCAGGGGAAATAACTTTCAGCAGGAGGACACAAAATTTTAAAAATCAAACCAGTAAAGTTAGAGACAAATCACAGAATCACAGAAAAGACCTCTACAAACCATCTAGTCCAACTTCTCTGCTAAAGCAGGTTCATCTAGAGCAGGTTGCACAGGATCATGTCCAGGCAGGTTTTGAACATCTCCAGAGAAAGACACTCCATATATTTCAGCCAAATAATATTTTCCTTCATTGTCAATAACATCTCTAAAGTGAAAAGAACTTGGAATGTCACAGACTCTTTTCTTAGCCACTTGTATAAAACTACCTTGCTTTTTTTGGCTCCTGTGGGATTATGGTCATACAGTTACAGAAGATCCAGAGAACCCTGGGAAGTCCTATCCCTAGAAGTGTCCAAGGCCAGGCTGGATGGGGCTTGGAGCAACCTGGGCTGGTGGAAGGTGTCCCTGTCCATGACTGGGAGTTGGAATTGGATGATCTTCAAGGTCCCTTCCAAACTACGCCTTTCTATGATTCTGTGATCCATTTAAGGAGTTTACAATCCTTAGCAACCAAACAGTTACTCAGCATAAAATATATTTCACCTCTTCACATGCCTCAGATCTGCTAAATGCTTGACTTTCTGTCTCAATAATTTAGTCCAAGCCACTTTTACAGCTCTTGGAACTGGGATTACGTCTTGCATCAACCTAGAGAAACCTGAGGTTGGAAATATGCCTTGAGTACTGTCTGTGGTCCAGAGATATGAAATGTCCTTTTTTGAGATACCACACTGATGGAGACAGTGAGTTTGCAGAACCAAAGCAGCCTGTTCTGTCCACTCATCATGGACAAGATCTATTCTCAAGCAGTGCTTTTCATACGTAACTGTCCATCATACACCGACTTTCACTTTTTTTCCTGGGATTTTGGGTCTTTCCCAAGTTTTCTTCATCCTTTTGAAGACATGCCTGGTGCAATCCAGATTTTGACTTCCTTAAGCACAAAATCATCACTTCAAAAGAAATAGGACATTTTGTCTCTCAAGATTTGAGTTAAAATTATTAATAAACTGTGAGTCAGTGTGAGCATTTATGAATGACTTCTGAATGTTTAAAGATTAATCTATTTAAAAGAAAGAAAAAGAAAAAAAAACCTTTTGAGGAATCAGCTGGCCCAAATCACTGCAATAAACATTATACTATAGAATATTTCATTAATTGGCCTTATTTTCCATTTGGTGTATTTTCCACTCTCGTTCCTACCATAATTAGAACTCTTTCTGCCCCTCTCTACCCTTCTCCTCATCCTTTTAAATATATAGACAGCTTAATACTTTTTTTTTTAATACCCCAAAGCTTTTAAATGATTCTATATATTCTTCAGCAGCCATCTCCACAGAGGAATATGGCAGCTGTTCAACAGCTCAGAGTAACTTGCTGCAATGACATTTAAGGGGAGAAGGAGCTATACTTGAAATTACTCAGTAGATTTGTATTCAGCGACTAAAGCTTTCCAAACTGGAAGCCAGCCAGGACAACGAATCTAATCATCTTCTTTTTGCAATACATACCATGTGTCCTTTGATAACCATAAGTGATTAGAAATATAATTATCCCTGTCATGCAAGAACCAGACATGCAGAGGAATAATGAACTCAGAACAGAGTTTGCTCAGAGGTTTCCTTATTCTTCTGTGAAACTACAAAGCTATTCCCGTCAGGCTTTTCCTTGAGTCCTGATGAGTTCATAGCCCCCAAGAAGTATAGCTATGAGGTAGAAAGAATACCTGTAAATCTCCCTTTTGTTGTTGTTGTTGTTGTTGTTGGTTGGTTGGTTTTTCCAGTGTTATGACTGAGGCCAATTGGAAGCTGACAGACACTTAGAGGCAAACTAAACCTAAACTTAAAACTTCAGAAGAATTCATACATAAATAATAGCTAAATTTTGATTGTGTCTGATGTTTTATACAAAAGCTTTGACTCTCCTCTTATGTACATGAAACAGTAAATAAAGATATTTTGATCATCATTTGATATGTCTTTCTTTGTCAATTCCCTGTGTTAACTAACAATTTTATCACAGATCTCAAGACATCTGATGTGTCTCCTGAAGCCTCAGCTCCTGAGCTGACATGGGAATCTCAGTTTAAAGAGGTTTCTTCCACTTTTGCCCATCTCATTCTTTTATATCTGATTTTCATAATCTTTTTATAGCATATTTTTTTGAGACTATAAACAAAATTTGAGTCTTGGAAGTAATACTGGTGCTCTTTGAGTCAATTCCATCACCAGTACAAAGAGAGTATTTACTGTGCTTGCACAAACATTTATGTGCTCCATGTGCAGTGTGGCTCCTCTCTCGGTTCTCATGGCAGAGTCTTGTTTTGTTATTCTCCATGTATATATTGTGGAAATATCACTAAATTGTTAAGCCTTTTTTACAAAGAACAAGGAAGCTTCCTGAGGGCTATGAATTGGTTCTATTTCCAAAATATTTCTTCCAAGTTATTGTTGAAGACAGTTTTTCTGCAGGTGGAAGGCAGTAGAAACATCCTGCTACTTTCCCTCTAGACCATCCTACTCCAGCCTAACTCCTCCCCTCACTTAGACCTCTCCAGGCTGCACAACCTCTGCCTTACTGCACCAGCACTGACACTTAGAAGAGAGAAGAATGAGAAAGAGGCAAAGAGCAAAGCAAACAAGGACTAGTTTGGACCATAAAAAGTGATAGAAAAATAGGTATCAGGCTGTCCTAGTTCAGCAGGTGGGACCAGTTGTCACTGTGTGGGGGTGATCAAAGCTGTGTATTCTACCCCCTCTACTCATTCCCAAGGTCAATGGCCCATTTGTAGCAGCTTCCCAGGGAGTCATTAGCACCTCCATTCCCAGCCTGAGGGGGCGTAGGTGCTAATGGGCCATCAACAGTTCAAAAATAGCCCATGCCTTACAGCGTTAATCACCCATTGTGTGAGTCCCCGCCCCAGGGGAGGGACTGGGTGCTCCCTGAGGGTACAAAAGCGGGTGGGTAAGAAGACCTCTGGAGCCTCTTGTTGGACCCAGAGGAGCAGCAGGACCTCGACAGGAGGAGACCACCACTCTGGACCAGACTACAGCCATCACCTGCACCAACAGGTTTTTCACTTCCTTTTGCTTTGGACTTGGGTGAACCACACGGGTCTCAGCACAAGGGCTAACAAACCCCTTTGGGTTTGTACCCCAGGGCACTGGGTTATACTGCTGGGTTTTGGGAGTTGAAAGCCATTTCCCTTGGTGTCAGTGTATTTACTGTATTACTATTATTAAATTGTAGCTCTGACTTATAATCTCTCTCGTGTTGAGCTCATTTCTCCTGCTGGTTTACCTCAAAACCAGCACACAGGCTCATCTCATGCATATTCAATGATAAAAAATTTTGATTAAGTTTTTTATTTATTTTGTTGTTACGTGTCTTTTGAATCATGATACTGACATATTATCTTTATGTTATTCCCCAGACATACTACATAGACTGCAAACTGGATCCTCCTCAATTGCTGCATGTGCACATGCAATGCTTATGGTACGCTCAACTCATATGATAACCCTGAAAACATCTTAGTTAATAGTTTTAACTAGATTTTTTCCCCTTTGCTGCTCTGAAAGAAAGAGTACCAGTCACAGGAGTGAAAATTTCAAACCCTTACATTTGGTATCTAAATCAGAGACAATCTTTCAAAAATAGTAGATAAAGGGACATTGCACTGAACTGAAACTCCTATAGGATATAAAATATTTATAATATACCCCAAATTTGCAACCTATCCCCTGAAATTCAACCGGACTGCCCTGATGTTTACTAATACATTGAAATTAGACTGCACTACACACAGGATCAATGCTTTTACTATGCATTTCACTGCAAAATTCTCTATTGAGGTCAGGAAGAAGCTGCAAGGATAACCAGATAAGACTATTAGGCTCCTTGAGATTAATGACATAAAGCCAATTAAGTGGGTTGGGTTTATGTTCAGTGTTTATAAAGCAGATAATTTAACAGTGTTTCTTTCTTCTCTGGGAAACCTTTTGCAAGTTCTCCCCACAGTAACAGAATGTGATTTGCTTTCCTCATTTCACTGTAGAAGCACCAGCTTAGGCAGGATTCCAGTACTGCTTCTAATGCAGGAAACAGGTTTAGAAACATCACAAAGGTTTCAGCTGTTTATAAACTCCTTATTTTAGTAACTGTATAAAGATCTCCTGAGTACATCCGTAGAGATAAACACAAGTTTCAGATTGTCTCTTGAAGTTTAAACATTTAATTTACTGATTAGTTACTAATCAGTCTGTTTTAAACAAGACTTTCACCAGATGAGCAGTGAGTCTAAACACTGACAGAATCTTACAGATATTGAGCATTTGAATGGAATGAAGCAACAGAAAGAAAAATACAATCTCACTGTATGAAATAATATGTTGAATATGATCTTGTTAAAAATCACACTATCACACACACACAGGCACACACATACACTGTCTTACAGTGGCCTCAGTCCTATTCTCATCTTCATCTCTCTTGGTGCACCCTGCTTGCAATTCCTGAAATTCCTTACTTTTAATGCAAACAAACACTCAAATTCATCATATTTTTCTCCCAACCATAGAACCACAGAATGGTTTGGATTGGAAGGGACTTTAAAGACTGGCTCATTTCAAGCCTCCTGCCATGGGCAGGGACACCTTTCACTAACTAAAGACCAGGTTGCTCAGAGCCCCAGCCAATCCGGCTTTGAACACTCTCAGGGGTTTTCCCTTCTGATAACTGTTAAATCAATTCTGTTGCTCAAAGTGGTAACCAAGAATCTTCTCTGATCCAGCTCCCACACTGAGTTACTCTCAAAGGTTCTTTCTTGCTCAGCAGAATGTAGAACCAAGATGTGTGCTTGACTTTGATTGCTAAAAGCCTTGTCCTCCAATCAATTTCCAGAAGATTATTACACTCCTGTTTCATTTTCACTGACTTACAGGAAACTCTTTCTCTTTTGATCCAAAACTCCATCAATAAAATTCATATTATTGATTGTGTTCATTTTCCACTTCCTACTTTTCATAGAATCATAGAATGGATTGGGTTGGAAAAGACCTCCAAGATCATCAAGTCCAACTCTTGGTCCAGCCCTAGTCCGTTACCAGATCATGGCACTCAGTGCCACGGCCAATCTGCATTTAAAAATCTCCAGGGATGGGGAATCCACCCCCTCTCTGGGCAGCCCATTCCAATGCCTGAGCACTCTCTCTGCAAAGAATTTTTTTCTGCTCTCCAACTTAAATTTTATTTTGCTATGAATTTGTAATCTTTTTCATTCAAACTTTTTCTCCTGCAGGTTGATTTTTTTTTTTAAATATTTTTTTCCTAATGTATTTTTGCCACGGAGTTTTGATAGCCTTCACAGGTAGCTTTTGCTTTATGTGGTGTCTCATTAAATATCTTAAAAATAAAACTCAGTGCCTTGCAGAATATCAATCATTTTAAGAGATGATTAAAAAAAAAAAAGTGGAAAAAAGTGGAAACTTTCTCCCTTGTTTTTCTATTTCAAATTTTCTGGTTTAGTTTCATTAAAGCTCTGAGTTGACCTATATTTTAAACAGCTCACTATTTTTTTCCCACCGAAAGGCTCTCAGTATTTCTCTTATCACACAGGAAAATTTAACAAAATGAATGTGATTGACATAAATTTGAAAAATCAAAATCAGTTCTTAAATGTATGAAATAAAAAAAAGTTAGTTTGGAAGAAAGATGTGCTGAAAATTTTGGGATCATCATTTTGATTCCAGTAGTTTCATTTTTGCTAACACTTTCAGAATTATTTGGGGAGAGAGACATCTAGTTGTTTTTAGAAGATGTCTTGGGTTGAGCTGGCAAAATTTACTTATAATTACTATCAGTAATAAGCATATATATAAAAGAAATCATACCTAAAAAGACAGACACGTTTAAAATATGTTAAACCAAATGTTATCTTTTTAATTAAGAGAAAGTGGAAAAGTATCAGCAAAACATTGTATTTCTGTCACTAAATCTGAAACTCACCTATTTAAAAATTACGGGTTTTTTTCCTGGTGCTAAAGGAATCATGGAATCAATGAGCTGAGAAAGACCTCCAAGATCATGGAGTCCAACCATTAACCAGCACTGCTGAGGCCACCACTGAGCCATGTCCCCAAGTGCCACATCTACACGTTTTATGAACACTTAATGTCTAAGGATTGTCTGAGTTTATTCATTCAACTTTGCAAAGCACACCTCTGTTTTATTAACGTTTCCAAGGAGGTCTCTTCTAAAGGCTTTCTGCTAAATGCCATGGGATTGGCAACCTGTTGGACTGTAACAATTAGTTTTATTGACTTTCTGATCATAAAACACTGATGCACATGAGAAATCATCGGTGACACACATACAACCTTTTATTGAATCAAAGGGAAGTTGTGTTGTAGGCCCTTAATCCACCTCACTTGGATTCTTACACATTTTAGATGGAATAAAGCTTCCAAACAAAAAGGTTGCCTAAATTACAACAGGAAATGAAGGTTTCTGTGGGGTGCTTTGAATATTCACTTCCAAGGAAGAACTTTTAGCCTTAAGCTCCCAGGGTATCTCTGGAGAGAGTGGAGGTACCTGACACAGACACCATGCAAGGAAGTCTTCCAACTGGCAAATGTAGTGGTAGCTGTTCTCTGAAGTTGTGCTGCTGTTCTTCATTCTCTTACAGTTTCATAATCATGATATTTCCTTTTTTCTTTTTCTTTTTTTTACATCTCCCACTTGACCTCCTGTTGCTTCTTCTTGGCATGGAGCAGGTCATGGAGAGATTTGGTTATGGACATTTCCAAGTCCTTTTTAAGAAGTGACCTCTCAATCAATCTTTATTTTTGGTTCTCTTAGTAATTGAATGGAAATATTTTGTAAATTATCATCCATCCTGATAGATGAGAGAGAAAAAAGTGAGAAAGAGGTGAGAAACACTTTTTTTCATGTCTTCAAAATAAAACATTCTCATTTTGTTAACTGGAAGTAACATTTTAATAAAATATTTATAAGAAAAAATGTAAGATATAAATATATATAAGTAGGAGGTTAATATTTCACTTTGGACAAATAAGCTTTATTTCTTGATGGTAAAAAGAATTAACTTATTGATTTAACACATTTAAATATGTTAATATATCACACATTCAATAATCACATGGTTCTACTACTAATAAATGGAATATATTGTGGTTTTCCTAATTTGGTGTTATAATTTCTTCCTGGCAAATTATTAATCAGAAAAATATTGTACATACTGTATTGTGCAGAATGGCCCCACAATTAGAAGGGGAGATTTAATTTTTAATATGTGCAGACGGATGAGTCATTGGTCAGACATGGATGTTACCAAGAATTTTGAGTGCTGACATTTAACCACAGATATATCCTGCTGAGGGAGCCATTCCAAGCCACTTATTTAGTTAATAGGTAGGAATAGGTAATTAAGGCCATTATTTGTTTCCCCAAGAGTTGACTTAGTCTTTCAGATAAAATTGGTGGCACCCTTATTCGTATTTGCCAGGGATGTTTCATGAAATGAAACCATCTCGACTTTCTGTTGAAACACTTCAGCATTCCACAGGTCAAGATACTTTGAGTGCAATCATTCATTAAGTCTCATGAAGAGGGAAAATAGTGGTAAGACAGTGCTCCTAAGAAAGTTTATTTATGGTGGAAAGGGTGAGAAGAAATCCCCTAGAAGGCTGCAGGTGTGTGTATATTTTTAGTTAGAAACAAAGGGAAGCCGTATATAGACATACAGCAGTCCTTTAATTTTCTTTACATTTTTCTCTCCTATTGCCCTTTCTGATTTCATGCTGTACCAGGAGCAATTCTTTGCCCTGTGGCCTGTCACAAAGCATTATCAAGTCCTTCCCATTTCCTGGCTTCTGCTCCTTTGGTGGGTCTATGAATAACTTGCACAATTAATTGTGCACAGGGCTGTGCTGAGCTTTGCTCCACTTTTAGAAACAGAAAAATTGGCACACATTCATTTAAATGTGAAATATAAAAAACCCCACCTGATTCTTAAGCATATGAAATAACTTTTCTTTAGCCTTCAGAATCCCAATTAATTCTTTGTGATATGTATAAAGTTCACACTTATCCTTGAGGTGATACAAAAGTAGCCTAACTCTGATATTATATGCTCTATAATTTGAGAAACAGAAGGTGACAATATAAAGGATAAAAAGGCTCCTAAAATCATGTAAGAGAACTGCAATTAGGCATGTACAAGAAACTAGCATTGCCATTTTCAAACTACTAAAACCTTCATTTTATGACATCCATTATTATTTTTTACATCATTTTTCTGTGGAAATAAAAATATTCCTCAAAACTGGGCAGAACACTGACAATTTTTCAGAACTCTGTGATCCACATGGTGTTGCTCCTTGGGCCATAAAGTCACCTCTTCTTTCTTCTCCCCAAGCCTGCCCTATACTGACAGTATTTTCCTTCTATCCCCTCTATAATAGGGAGACACTGTGTGCATTCTGTGTTAAAATTCAGGAGAACCTTACAGGTTATAAGGTGGCTGATGTTCATAGAAGAAGAAAAGGTTTTTACCTTATCCAGCATTTCTAAATCTGGCTAGTACTTACTAAGGAGTAGGGCCATCCACTGGCATGGTCATGAATGCACTGGAGGTGAGAGATTTCTCAGTGCAACATCTCTACACCTTCAATACCACATATTGCATTTCCCTCACGTACTTTGCACAGGATTATGTAGTAGCATCAGAAAATAAACTGTACTTGAGGTAACCATGGTGACACTAACACAGATGCTCTGTGGATGGTACATGCTACAACATGCAAATCTGAAAGGAAGAGATGAAGTTCTAAATTTCCTGTTGGCTCAAGCAGATTCAAGCAAGGAGACCTGAACCCATGGAATCATCTTCTGAGAGACCTCATCCTCCTGAAGACCACCAGAGGAACAACAGTGACCTCATCACTGTCTAGAACTACCTGAAGGGAAGTTCGAGGCAGGTGGGGGTTGGTCTCTTCTCCCAGGCACTCAGCAATAGGACAAGGGGGCACGGGCTCAAGCTCTGCCAGGGCAAACTGAAGTTGGGGAGCAGAAAAAAATTCTTTGCAAAGAGAGTGCTCAGGCATTGGAATGGGCTGCCCAGAGAGGGGGTGGATTCCCCATCCCTGGAGATTTTTAAATGCAGATTGGACGTGGCACTGAGTGCCATGATCTAGTAAATAGACTGGAGTTGGCCCAAGGGTTGGACTTGATGATCTGGGAGGTCTTTTCCAACCCAATCCATTCTATGATTCTATGATTCTTTCCCTGAGGACATTTGATACAAAAAGCTGTAATTCTTTGATAGTCACGAGTTTTAATTATCATCCATGCGCATCACCACAGCCTTTGCTTTAAATAAAGCTCTGTATTCACGTCTCCCTTTTCACTGATTTAGAATAGGGTATGAGGAAAAGTAAAGGCAATATGAACAATCAGGGTGTTTGCTGTTGAGAAATGCAGTGGTAAAACACAACATGCCTCAGTAGGAGAAAAAGGGCAAATATATAATGGTTGTGATGTGAAGGACATAAGAAATTCATTGCATTCCTGCAACAAATACATAATTACAGCAAATACATCTCTTGAAAGAACAGAGTGTCAATTTACAAACTGGTTCTGGCTGTGTGTATTTTGCTTGACCAATACTTATGAGATCACTCCTGTAGATAATGCCTTGCTAATAGCAAACCTGTCTGTCCAACCCCATGTGGGGCTGCCATATGTCCAGCAAGTTCTGTACATGCCATCTCTTTCTCTCTTGATATGTAAGTGCTTTGGGGAGTTTTCTGGGATTTCCAGGCATCTGGCAGCTCATATGGGCAAACAGGCCCAGCTGAGCTGCGGATCTCAGGGGCCCTGAGTGTGTATGCATTAATTTTAAACCACATGTCTAGTAAAACCCTGATGGAAATATGACAGTTCTAACCTATGTGCATCTCTTATTCTGTCAACTGTCTCAGTTAAGAAAACATATGGTAGCTGAAGTAAAAGCAAAATATACCCTTAATGAAAGATAATTAAGAAATATGCCACTACTGGGCTCTGAATGTAAGCACTGGGGAAAATAAGGATAGGTGGAAAGAGTTAATGCACATGAGCTGTGTGAGTCCCAGGCAGCCCATGTAGCTGCCATAAGTAGAAGAATCAAAGACAAAGTGCATTCAGTCAGATAAATCAGAGGTCTACTGCTGAGAAGGTAACTGCTGTTACACAGCCCTGTGTTCTCATGGGTGGGATAACATGCTAAAGGAAGGATGGGGAAATGCTGCCTTTGAACCACATGCAGCTTGAGGGCAGTTCAAGTACATCTTCCATGCTCCAGCTATGAATTTATCTCTGCAGGATGCAACTGGCACAAGGGGAAACACTGCCAAATAATGCAGATACCCAGATGAAGTAAAACCACAGGAATTATTGAGGCTCACAGAGCTGAATCACACTTAGATTTAACAGTTATATTCACATCATCCTGGTGAGAATTCTCAAATGATTTTGTTGCCTCCCACCCCTGAATTTGTGATTTCCTTCCCTTTAGCTCTCCAAGAGATCTGTTATGTACCTTGTGGCAGAGATTTTGGGTTGCACCTCATAAAGCCAGGAAGGCTGGTCAATGCAGTGGCAGAAGATACTCACTTGCTGAACTCAAAAGCAAATCAAATACAAAACAAGTAGCACAGAAACATTGCAAGTTGCTCTTAAACGACTTTAAGGCTTGGAGTTTAGCAGGAATAATTCAACCTCCTCTTTAGGCAGTAATGTGGAATAATAAAACCTGTACTGCTTAAAGTTCCGTAACCATTGGTACTCAAGAGAACTACCTAGATAGTTCAAAATTGATACAGAGGTGTAAGAAGAATATGGACCAAAGACAGAAGACAGGGAAATATTTGCTTACAGCACAACACTATCAGTGACAGCATCAGTAAAGTGAAAATGACTTAGAAAAAAAGGAGGCATTAAACTGCACTCTATAAAGTGAAAACAATAAAGCTGTTAAAAACAATGGTCTCCCAAGAAAAGAAGTGGTTGGAAAAAAGAAGGCAAAAAATTTATTATAATAAAAAAGCCAAAATAATGAAACTTTTCACATGCTGCTCCATTAGAATAGCATTTGTCAAGCAGACCATAGCAACTTCAAATTGTAAGTAAAAAGAAGGAGGAATAACATAGGTTTGAGGCAATAGATGGAGAGAAGAGACAGGGATTTAGGTGAATGCAGCCAATTGACTCAACAAAAGGTATGAAATCTGATTATGGAAACACGTGCTGAAACCAGAGATGAAAAATATCATATCTGGGATCCCAAATGCTTTCCACAGCACCCACTGAGGAGGGAGACAAAAGACAGTTGAACTGTGAAAAAGCAGCTGCAATCCCCAGCAAACAGTCCCATCTCACCTGCACCACATATACTTTAAGATTAAGCTTCTGGTGGGATGGCTGTGATGTTTCCTAATGCTGCTATTAAGTGGAAAAGCAATGGCATTATGAGATGGTGTGAGCAAATGAAAAGAAGCATAAGCAAAGATGAAAAACCATATCAGCTCTGCTTCTGAGCCTTTCCCTGGAGGTTTACTGCATTTGCTACTGTGAAAAGAGCACGTGAGTTTAAGAAGCCACTAAAGCAGTAATAGAAATAATAATAATAGTAGCAAGTAATAGCCTGCTTTATTTACCCTGGCTGTGTGGACCTTCATTCCTGACAAACCAAGGCAACACAGGAATGAGATTTTGAAATATGCTTCCAAGGCTACAAAGCAAAAACAAGCTGAAGATACTAACACAGTGAATGTGGAAATAGTTTTGGAACCTAAGGGGAATCAAAGTAATAAAAAAAAATAATATTACAGGAATTTCACATTGTTGGGGAAAGAGAGGCAACAGGAAACCAATCACACAGTGATTTGGGAACATTATTAGAGTTGAGAATGTAGGGAAACTAAGGCTGATATAACATTTCATTACGAAACATGATTTTAGTATTAAATATCCCATCTAGTTGTGAGATAGATTTCAACCAAGAGCAGTTTATTGGTTAAAAGAAAGCTACTCAGAGCCATTCTCGTTTGTGAGGAATATTCCAGTTTGAGTTCCTGTAGGTCACAGTGATGGGCTGTGCATTGCAGCGGTGAGGGAGGGGCTGGGCTGGATGCAAACTGAGCTGTAAGGATGCTGTGGATCAGAAATACCCACTTAATCACTGTTCTTTATTATAACTCAGCCTGCAGTAGCTACAATTTTCCAGCTTGTGGGCAGAGCAGGGAACAGACAATCCCCTTCATGGACTCATTTCACCCTTTCTCTTTCACAGAATGAGGACAAGCCTCTTCCTCTGTACCCTTTTGTTTTCCTTCTCTACCCCTCCTCTTCTTTTTTACAGTACTATTTTTAATAATATTATTTGGTTGGGAATTTTCTTTTTTTGTGAAATGCTTCAATATTTTGGAAGGGGTTAAATAACTACACATCATTGCTGATCTGGACTTGCATGATGCTCCATATTTCAAATTTCAGTTACAGATATCATGGCTTTACTTTATTGCAAGCTTTATTATTTATTCCAATGGCTATTTTTTTAGAAAAGGACAGTAAATATTCCTCTAGATTTTTTGTCACTCAAAAGCAACCTAGTGGTCTTCCAAGAACTGAGATTAGACACTGACAGTACTACAATCAGTACTAAAAGCACTGACTCTTCATTTGTACCAATGAACCTTAAGCCATGAATATTCCTCGAGTGGCATGTCCTGAGCATCCCTGACCAAGCCATGAGGTAACTGAAGTTACACAGCCCTCATGGAGAAGTTTTTATTTACTTAAAAATCAATTCCTAATCTACATTGTTACCATTGTTTAGTCAGGCTTTAAATATCACAGTATAATCATAACATATTGTTGGGCTGAATGGTGTTGTTAATCCAAGTCTGAGTCTTCTCAGGGATTTCAGAATAGTGGAGTGCTAAAATTCTCTGTGGTTCATCGAGATTCCAAGTGGAAATTTTCTATAGAAAAATGCTTACTAAGGAATATTAGGAAACTAAATAGCTACCACTTTCTCTTATCAGAGTATTTCCTATCCTATTTTATGAAAAAAAAAATCAACAACTAAAACCCAAACTCAAGTATGTTTTATTTGTCTGTTCACTTGTCTGTAACTCCACAACACAAAAATGATTGCATTTTAGTTCTTGCATATATCATATTTTTAAAATTATTTACTTTTCCATTTAAACATACGTAACTGTAAACCATAAAATGGATAAAACTTTCTGTTGGAATTCCAAAAGCAAGTATAGCTCTTCTTATACAGGACCTGACAAGAAAAAAGTAGATGAGATTCATTAATAGTAGTAATCAATCAGATCCATTGACTTTTCTAGCAGCTGCAACAAAATCATTAAAACAGCTGAAATTTAATTAGGAAATTAAGAACTTTGGACACATTGCTGTGTATTTACATGTGTGGGTCACTGTTGTTATATATGCAAATATATACAGATAAAAGTTTTCTACTTCAGAACAAAGTTCCCACTCTAACCAAACGTCCCCGTGGCTGCAAGCCCACAGGACTGACCTGTGAATGAAGCACATCTTCACTAATGAACAAACTGCATGCTGCTGGTATTCTTTCTCCTCATGGCATATGAAACACTATCAAACATTATTTTCTTCTTTGATCTCTTGTTCTTTTCTAACATGAACTCTGCCATATGTTTTTATTTGACTCTATCATTATTTTCTCCTTTTTTATTTCATTTTCTTACTTTTCTTCCCCTGTATGTTTCCCAGGTCCCTGTTGTCTTTTGGTTTTTGTTTTTTTTTTCTTTTAGCTTACTTTAAATATATATATATACCATGAGGAGTCATTTTGCATGCAATCTTCACAATGAAAATGCACTAATGAAGAATGAAAATATAGCTAGAACAGTTTGACAAAAATAGTGATGTATAAATACCTTTCTTGACACACATTTTCAGCTTACATTCTGAGTCAAAGGTCAGATTCAGACTGATTCCATGGAAAACTTTCCATATCTGGTGCCTCTAAGTTCTCTTATTTGGCCTCATCAGGTCACTTTAACAGTGCCCTAAAAAAAAAGAAATAGAGGGGAACTCTTTCAGACTATCTTAACAGATGTGCATTGCCTTACTTTTGTAAACACTAATGTGACTGCAGTAATGTTGCATCAAATTTGCATCTATTTACATCCTTCTAAACAAGATAGGGCTTTTCAGAGTTGTTTTTTAATGAGACATATAAGTATGTTCTATACCATTTTTCTGGAATCTGAGGCCCATTTCTGCACTGGTGGGGCAATGGTGCTGAAATTATTTCAGATTTTGTGAAGGAAAAAGCTAAAGTTTATTGTGAGAACCAGCAACATCCTCGTGGTACTGCTGCCTAAACTTTATGTGAAACCTGAGTTCTTAGGGAGGGAAAAAATTAAATCCTTAATTTGTGCAAGTGGGACATGCAAAAGTCTGCAACCTTTGCCATGAGCTGTGCAGGCTCAGTTTGTGTAGTGAACTTTGGTTAGTGTTGTGGCTGTTCCTGGTCCTAAGCAAAGCATCAGGTTTCTGTTGCCATATCTCAGAATTCATCTTGCATGAGAAGAGCATCATCTTCCAATCCCTTCCAGCCTTACCCGTGTAAACCCACAAAAACTGAGTCTCTGTTGTGACAAAATAGCTTTGTTGATTTGGGAAGCCTGTCTAAGGAATTTGCCCTGCTCCAAACCCTCCATGGACCTCACCTCTCCATAGGCGGGTACCCAGCTTGATTGATTGATTGATTGATTGATTTGTTTCGTTTTCTGATGCTCTTTTCTAGATTTGGTGAAAACAAGATAAAGACCTGTGCATAGTAGTCAACTTAGATCTTTAGTATCCAATTTAACTTCTAGCAATGTCTTTTGTCTCTTCACTGATGAGAGAAGAAGGACAAGGGGAAAATACTGGTGGGCAAGTACCTCGGGGTAGGTACAATGAGTCTGTATCTTGCTCTTCCCTTTTATTTGTTTTCCCCATGGAGTTTCCTGCTGTTCTTTTCAACCTCAGTGTTCAGCTTTTCACATCTTTTGAGTATTTAAAAAGAAACCCTAGAAAACTTTAAATTGCATTATGAGTAATCTGGTTAATAATGGAAACAGAAGAAGATGTTCAGAACAGAGATGTTATTGAATATATCTTTGTTTCCCATAGCATTTTCTAAGACACATTTTAAATTTAAGAAAATCTGAACTAGAATGGAATCAAGAGCAATTTAAGGCTGCTTGAATGATATACAGCAGAGCAACTGCTTTTGAAGTTTTAGATAAAGGCAGTTGTTGTATGAGTGATTTGCTGCAAATAATTTTATTTGATGAATTTTGCTGTCTTTCCTGTTGGTGCTCTGTGAATATTTACTCATTATGTGAAATTATTCGCAAATGCCTTTAGTGAATAATTCTTGGTTTGCAGATGCTTTACAAATAGTTCACAGCAGATATTTGTCATTTTTCTCTCTTTTGATGAGGTTGGTAAGCATGGAACATTGTTTCTATTACTTAGCAGTTTGATTTATATAGCAAACCAACACAGCAGGAATTGCAGATTTTCCATTATGCTCTCTGAAATCCAGTCTAGTGAATTCAGTGAATATTGAGGCTTGAATATTTAGTTGGGTACAATTCTCATCAGTAATAACTGAGCTCATACATCTCAGTAGAAAAAGAATAATATGCAAGAAGAACATGTTCTGATATACTCTCAGTCCAGGGAAGGTGGTTGACTCTAGAGGTCCCTCCTAACCTAAATTATTTTATGATTCTAGCAAAGAATGATTTTAATTTTTTTCCTTTATTTTGTGAGTTTATTTGTTATCCCTATTATTTCTTATTTAAATGAAGGTTGGGTTCCTCTCTGCACCTCCAGGAATCAAATAATTAGGGATTGTGTCTAAACACATCATCTCTGCTCTCTCCAGAATAAATATAGAGGTTTATTTTTTTCAGCTGTCTCAAACCCATATGTGAAAGGGTATAGAATTTACATTTTTGGAGTACTTGCAGTATTAGGGAACCTATTTATTATCTGCCTTTGAGATATGTAAAATTAAGTGAAATTATTTCTGTACAAAGTTCAAAGGCTTAATAAAGAGTCA
This sequence comes from Sakesphorus luctuosus, assembly GCA_013396695.1. Classification (NCBI taxonomy): domain Eukaryota; kingdom Metazoa; phylum Chordata; class Aves; order Passeriformes; family Thamnophilidae; genus Sakesphorus; species Sakesphorus luctuosus. Next base: position 141,561 of record VWZD01005824.1, read on the forward strand.
GAACAACATGTGGGGACATTAAAATAACTTTGAAAACAGTATTAAAAACAAAGGGAAAAAGTTTAATTCCACAAAATGGTTGGCATTAAGAACTAAGAAAGTGATGACAGTGACAAAATTTGCAGCTCAGGATTTAATTGCAACAGAAAAAAAGTCTGTCTGTATTAGCTGAACAGATTTCTAGTAGCTGTGGAAGGAATATAGAGAAAAAAGTATAGTGGATAAAGAAGACAAAATTATTTCACTAGAGGTAAAGTGTCATTTTGAACCTACAAAACCCAGTCACAGAATGGTTTGGGCTGGAAGGGACTTTCAAAATCACCCAGTCCCATCCCCTGCCATGGGCAGGGACACTTTCCACCAGCCCAGGTTGCTCCAAGCCCTGTTCAATCTGGCCTTGGACACTCCCAGGGATGGGGCAGCCACAGCTTCTCTGCCCACCCTGTGCCAGGGCATGCCCACCCTCACAGGGAAGAATTTCTTCCTTATATCCAATCTAAACTTACTCTCCTTCAGCTTAAAGCCATTCCCATTATGGTTGCACTTACCCAAGAAAGGTCAAACTGGAAAAGGAGGAGAGATTAATGAGGGAGATTTAGAATTATCTTCCAAAACTTTTTACAAATCTGGCTTGTTTGGTTTGATAGAAATTAAGAAATGAAAATGCATGCATGGAAGAAGGGCATAAAAACAAGGAATGTGAAAACTACTTAAGTGGAAAGATGATGTTAAAAGATGGACTAGTGGGTGTTAAATGACTGGATAATTCATATATGATTACAGAAGTGTGGAAAATAGAAACATTTTCTAAGTGGAAAGTAGCTTGAATTTGAAACTGGAGTAGTGAAGACCTTGAATATCTTCATGAAATGATTTATATCATTGGATGGTGTAACTATTACCTTGCAATTAAGTATTTCCCTAAGGTTTTGGGGTTTGCAGTTGATTGATTTGTTTGGGGGTTTCTTGTGTTTTTGGGGTGTTTTTGGGGGTAGGTTGTTTGTTTTTTGGGGGTCTGTATGTTTGTTTAATTGATTGGGTGGGGTTAGTTTGGTTTGTTGTTTTTTTCTTTTTTTTAAATATTAAAGGACAAGCTGAGAGTAGAAAAGGTAATGTGTAAGATCTCACTTTTCTCTGGAATTCATGTTGGAATTGAAGACTGAAAATTGAGCAGCAATTATCCACTCATGAATGTATTTTCTACTCCAGATTCCTCCTGTTCCTCACTAAATCTCATACTCACAAGCCTTTACCAAAATATTTCACCCACAGAACAGCTGCTCAATTGTCAGGGAAAAAATGCAGTCAAGGAACTCTGAAAGACCAGTTTCCTTTTCATGAATACTGTGTATGTCCAAGAACCACCAATGCTCAGTGGAATACCAGATTTTCAAAGCTGGGAAAGGGATATTTTCCTTTTTCCATACCTTCAAGTGTTGTTTAAAACATTCCAGACATCTGAGGTCTATGTCTGGTGAAAAGAATAACTTTTCAACTACTACCTTTCATGGAAAAGTAGCCCATGCAGGTAAAAAGTCTTTGCTTATCCTTTTATCATCCTTCTTCAAGTATTAACAGTTGCTGGTGGTTTAATTTAATCTTCTCAAATAAACAAGTATCTCCTCTATTTTGCTCATCTGCATTGCTCCTGAAATATAAATGAGAACTACTCAAGCACAGTATCATAGAATCATAGAATCATAGAATCGATTGGGTTGGAAAAGACCTCCCAGATCATCAATTCCAACTCTTGGTCCAACTCCAGTCCATTAACTAGATCATGGCACTCAGTGCCACGTCCAATCTGCGTTTAAAAATCTCCAGGGATGGTGAATCCACCCCCTCTCTGGGCAGCCCATTCCAATGCCTGAGCACTCTCTCTGTGAAGAAGAGACCAACCCCTGCCTGGCTAGAACTTCCCTTCAGGTAGTTCCAGACAGTGATGAGGTCACCTCTGAGCCTCCTCTTCTCCAGGCTAAACAACCCCAGCTCCCTCAGCCTCTTCCCATAGGACTTGTGCTCCAGTCCCTTCACCAGCCTTGTTGCTCTTCTCTGTACCCACTCCAGCACCTCAATATCCTTCCTGAACTGAGGGGCCCATAACTGAACACAATACTCAAGGTGTGGCCTCACCAACGCAGAGTACAGGGGAAGGATCTGGAGCTTTTTTCTTTATATTTTTAAAGATTTTTTTTAGCGTTTAAATCTATTTGCATCATTATCTTTCATTGCAGAAGTGTGGCAAAGAAGGAAAATGGTGAAATTATGTGTTGACTTTGATTGTGAGTGGGGCCAGGCTGCTCTGTGGTAAAACTGGTTTAATGGCTGTTGAGGCCCACAAGCCCTTGCCAGGGATCTGAAGTCTCCTCGGCTCTGTGCCATGTGTGTCTCAGAGTGAAGGATTTGCTAGACTTACACTTTGTGTGGATGGAGGAAGGAGATGTTCTCTTCCCATCACACTTACCACTGAGTGAAGCAGGACTCCATTTTCTGGGGGAATAAACCCATCGGGTAACCCAGGTTATCATCCTGGTGTTACTTCAGCAACTTTTCCTATTCCCAGATGCCTATTCTAGGATCTTCCTCATATGAAGAAGCAGATTTTGATCAGATTTCAGTGTTCACTTCTTGGTTTCCTGCAATCCTTGTCTGTTCAGGATGATGATGCAGGCTAATTTATTCCAACATCTGGTTTTCCTGCAGCATTCCCCAAGGAAGTCTAACTGATTACGCCCGTTCTTCAGACCACTGGCTAGGAAAGAAAGTCACAGCAATGTGGCGCAAACAGTCAGGGGACAGGACTCCAGAGACATTGGATTATGTTTCACTGGGGATATTATTCATACAGACTAATGGTTCAGTGTAGAGGGAATGAAAGAGTGTGAATTGTGTCTCAGAGCCAAAGCAGCTTCACAGGAGACTACTGAGGATATTCTGAAGCCATTTGTATGTTTTTCCCTGCTCTGCTTAAATCACAATCTGGTTGCAAAAGGAAGTCGTTTGGGGCATAACAAAAATAAGCTGGTAAACCTGGTGATGAAGAACTGAGTGACAAGCAAGCAAATACTTCTCCCTTGGCTCTACTGTCAGATCAATTTCTCGTGATCTTTCTGCCCACAAGCTTCGTTCAAGCCTTCCCAACAGCCATCCAGGCACTTAGTGCAGGTCTTCAAGTTGCACTGCACTTGGACACAATGTGTGTTGCTGATAATCTGAAGTGACAAGACAGCCTAAAAGCTTCTGTTTAAAAAACTTATTAGCTGAATTTAATAAATTGAAAAGAAGCTTTTTTTAACTGCCTAAGGAATGTCCAAACCTCATTTATGTTCCATGAACTCTAAGTGGAAATTTTAATTAGAAATCAGATATGTCATAGGCTGTTTGGATGATGCAAGTTGTTTTTTGTTTATTTTATTTAGAAGTTGAGCCTCTGGGTAGCTATTAGTTTTTAAATATTTTCAGTAGAGTGATAGTTTTTTTTTTCATTTTTGCTCTCCTGGTACTGACAGGTGATATGCAGTGGAAATGATTTTTGACTATATAGTCAAAATATCTTATAAACAATCTCTTTGTGTAAAGAATCTCATAGTATGTACAATGAGGCTATACTTCTGCAGATCAGATTTCTGCAATGTGAAACCCAGACCCATGACCAAAAAAACCCTTATTCTTCTTTTATTTCACAACAGAAAAAAAGCTCAACTCTTTCCCCAAAATACAGTTCTTTTGACTTTGTCTCTAATTACTTTATTCTCCTCCCAGGGGCTGTGGCTCTAATTCTGCCATGTTATATGTGTAGCTGTGCTGAGGCAGAACTGTAGGACTGAAAACAAATTGAAGGGATTGTGTAAATCTTTCATTGAAGATTTTGCCTTATCAAACTTGGTGCTTTATGAGCAGGAGAGTGATCAGGCAACCTCAGCACTATAGGGGCAGTACTAGGAAGGATGCAAAGTGAGTGCTGCAGGGCAGGACTTGTTTAACTTCTCCAAATGGAAGCATCGGCATTGGTCTGAAAACAAGGATAAACGATAAAAGGCCTCACTTCTTAGTGCTGACTGAGATGAGACATAGCAATGGAAACACCCAGGTCTGAGGAGTTCTATGCACTGAAGATGCAGAATGTTTGTCTGATTATTTCCCTATTGCTTTTCTACCACAAATGGAGACTCATTTTCCACAGAGTGGAAGTTCTTCCTTAAAATTCAGTCCTGAGATGCTAAATATTTGAAGATAACAACATAAAGCCTTTTGATGACACTTTTCACCCAATGTTAGTTCCCTGTCTCAATCCTTGGCTTTGACATTGCTATCTCCCTTTCTCTCTGTAGGCAATTTTCATTTTCTTTCTCACCAACAGTCACTTAAAGATCAACAAATTCTATTTAGCTTCTTAATGTACCCAAGCAGGGATACTCCTGTATAACTTTAGTACTGACAGGGCACACATATGCAAAGCAAGTGAATCCTCATTAGCAACTCTCTATGAGCTTTTTCTCTGAAAGCTATGGCATATTTATTGGTTCACATGTAAGTTAAGAAATGCAAAAATATATTAATTTCTGTATGTCAAAGAAGGAGATGCTGTCCTCATCTCTGAATACAGAGGGAATGATGTGAACAACTTAGTAATTTCATAACCCAGTTGTTCTGCAAGGAGAATCTTCCTGCCAATTCAGGATGCTGTCCTAGGTTTTTGATCCACTGTGTCAAGTTGTTTCCCTTAGAAAAATATCACAGATAAGGTTTTCAGGCAGTATGATGGTTTAAAAAGGAATATTTAAAGCGAGACTTACATGGAGTCTCTTCAACTGAGCCACCAGAACGTAAATAAATATTCACTGACTCTTACACAGCTTTCTTGAAACAAGAGCATTTTGCAATCTCTCTGTCCATATTTTTTGCAAAATTATTGAATATACTACCCGAATTTTGCTGCCAGACAGACCCCGATGCTCTTAGCAAGAAAATCCTTGCAAACTGCCTAAAGTACCTTGTATACAGTTTAATATGTATATAACTCTTGTGTACCTTGTTTAGTGCATTTCAATTTACATTTTCATATCAATACTGACTTTCCAGCTGTTTGCAGCAGATTCCTAATACCCTTTGTGCCACTATTCTGGAAAGGAACTGCAAAAGTCTGTACTGAGATTTTTCTCAGTTGTTGAATGTTGTTGAGGCTGGTCCTTGCTTCCCTTGCCTATAAAGGCTCCCAAAAGAGGTCATGGCAGACTCAAATACAAACATCTCTGAAAGCCTGTTTTGAAACGAGGCTCACTTGGTTTTTTGGGGAAGGAAGCAGAAAGTAGGAGGGGAAATCCCAGACTATAAATCTGTGGATACCTGGCAAAGTTTTACTATGGGTGGGACTGTGACAGATTCAATGTCTTGCAAGTTTCATAGATATCGCCTTGAAATCTATGGGATCATATCTGCCAAGTGTATTAAAATGAAAAAAAAAAAGGAAAAAAGGAAACAAGCATTTAAATAAAGCAAACCATTGTGTGTAGCCCCTATTCAGACTGGAATCCTTAGGTTGATTTGTTTCTTCATGGCTATGTCCATGAGTCAGCCCCTACCTGGCAATTCCAGATGGGGATGAAGTACTGTTCCCAATATAGGGGGAAACAGGTCTAGGAGACCAGGCTTTCAAAGAGGGCAAGAACTGAAAAGCAAGATAAGGTGAGTGTTAGCCAACACACCAAAGGACTGGCTCCCTGCAAAAGGAAATGAATAAAAGAGGGGAGATACAACTGAGTTAAAGAAAGCAAGAGTAGATCCCTGGGAATGCAGAGGTACAGGTTAGCAGGACATTTCACAGAACCTCAGTGTCTGGAATGATTAAGGCAACAAGCATCTTGGTCTTAAGCTGGGTCCTAAAGATAAGTGATAGGAGTGATTCCAGCTGAAAAAAATTATTTGTCTTTCCATGACCATAACAAAGAGCTGAATGTGCCACCTGCTATAACAGATAGAGCTATAAATGACAATTAGTTATAGAGTCAAAGAGCAAATTGTTTTCGCTGTGGAGCCACCTGGAAACAGATCTGTTAAACTCACATATTTCAGTGTACACTACAGTGAAATTATGCTCAGTATCTCTTCCTGGCCATTTCCTAGCACTTACTGAATAAATAGTTGGTAATGCATTCCTGTAGCTTGGCCACTTCTGCAGGCAGCTCTCCCAGCTGCCTTGGAGCGCTACACTTCTTTCAAGCCATGTCATGGCCATTCTTGAACAAGAAAAAAGAGGTGAGGAATCATCCCTAGTCCTTCATCCTGATGCAGCTGCAGACTTTTGAGCTGCCTGAGAGCATATAACTGCAATGGGAATTCCCAGTAACTAAAAAAAGGGAGGGAAGAATTCGTGTTATATTGTACTTTGCTCTCTCAGGGGGAAACCTGAGTGGCAAACTGCAGCAGTTAGTGATATTTTAGTCTTTAAAGCCAACAGGAATGGCCAAGAAATTGGTAGTGCTAACATTTAATTCATAAAGCAAGTCATTAAATAACAGCTAATATCTGATTAGACAGTGAATCTGTTCCTGTCTCTAATAAGCTACACTTGTTAACCTCAGAAATTCTAACAGGGCTTTGGGTACAGGGTTTCACACTTGCCTTGGGTGCCATTTAGTATATATAAGGAATTTTTTTGTTTATGAGACCTCTTTAACTAATGTATCAAAAAATAAAAATAACTGATCTTTACTCTTCAAAGCCCAAATAATAATGATGATAGACACCCATACCTATTTAGGAGTTTCCTCCCAGGACAATATTTATTAAAATAACATTTTTATGCACTATTTCTCTCCATTAGACTTTAGGAATGAAAATCAATCTCTTTTTTTTTTTTTTTTTAATAAAAGTCACTTTTGTTCCAAGGCAAAGCTATTTATCTCAAAGTAGGCAAAAAAGCCTAGAACCAGATGAAAAATAGCAACTTTTACACCAATTTCCTCTCTGGCTATTCTTTCAGTATTACTTCTTAAGTCTCAGAGGGCACAGGCTCATAGTGAAAGTGCAGAGAGGGTTTCACACTGTATCTATCTTGCATTGATTTTCTGCCCTTTCCTTCCCTAAATGGGGAAAAAAACCCACCACAAATGAGAACGTCACCACATTGCTGCCTCCACACAATTGACCTTCATCATGCTTATGGTGACCATAGAAAGAATAAACACTGTATTTCAAACAGGAAAGGCAGAAAGGGAGACACAGTTTTAAAATAAATGCCAGCATCAGGAGACTAAAAAAATGTTTTAGGCCTCTGTTCAGTTCATGCTAGCAGAGCATAAATAAGAAATATTTGTACTTTTGGAGGTATTTTAGGCTGTAGAGAGTGCTAAGTGCTCTAGTCACATACAACAAATTGCACAGGACTGCAGAGACCTCAGCAGTTGTTTTAGATTTGCCAATATTTGCAGGATTCAGTGTGCAGAATTAATAGGGAAAAAATATCTTTTCCTGCTGTGCTAAAAGGCAAATGAATAAACCATAAAGACCATAACAGTAAATGGCACCTTTTTGTATTTCTATTTTACAATAAAAAGTTTGTAAATAAATATACATACATATACACAAACTTTTAAAATGGAAATAAATTTATTTACAGGGAAAAGGGATAGCTAGGACAGAAAAATATTGAAGGGGTACAATTTTCAATTATAATTTCAATGAACATAATTATATTTAAAGTCACTGTGATGTTTTTAACCTCTTAATTTCAATAAAAGGAAAAGAAAGGATTCAAACCAATATTAGTTGATCTACTGAAGGCATGTGTCCCCTGACTGCTACAAGAAATAGTAGTCTGATTGTAATGTTAAATGGTTAAATATAGTCAATGTGCCCTTAAAGTGCAGTTATATCCTTTATCAAGACCCTACCCATTGAGATAACAGAGGTCTGATCACGGTTGATGATAAGTCATAATTCATAGGTATTTTAAAGGGAAGTGACCATGAACATACACACTTTTATAAATGGAAATAATTGCCTGAGCTCCATAAAGGAACAGTTTGGACCTGATTTTTTATTGAAATTAGGACAAGGATATTTCTTGGACTTATATATGTTGTGGTTTAACCTCAGTAAACCACGAAGCACCACGCAGTTTAGGTAGGGAGCAAAGTAGGTATTTAGGTGAATAGATAGATGATAGATAGATAGATGATAGATAGATGGATAGATGGATAGATAGATAGATAGATAGATAGATAGATAGATA
>VWZD01005824.1:149943-174913 GCA_013396695.1 Sakesphorus luctuosus
CTCCTCCGCAATAATCACGCCACTCTTTATCAAATTTAGAAGAAGGAACTTTAATAAAAGAAGGATAACTGCTCTTAACTGAGATAGATAGATAGATAGATAGATAGATAGATAGATAGATAGATAGATAGATGTAAATAAACCAGAGCAAACCACTTCCCTAACAAGAGATAAAAAAAACAAACAAAAAACCCCCCAAAAACCCAAAACCCAACAAGTTTCCTCCTGGAGGAAAAAAAGTTATACTTATGGCAGTATCAGTGTTACAGTCCGGGGCACCCTGCAGCCAGCAGCGAGGAGCAGTCCCGGCAGGCAGGCAGCAGCCTAGCAAACCGCTTCCCCCCCACCTGGCACACCCACACCCCACCCCCAGCCGTGTGTAGTCCCCAAAAACAAAAGAGACAACCTGCCCCCACCCAAGTGATCAGCAGTTAACTACTTTTTTTGTTAACTCCTGGCATGGACGGTTAGTGGCAGGGGAGAGAATTCACATAATAATTCCAAACTACAACAGAGAGAGAGAGACAGAGAGAGACAAAGAGAGAAAGAGAGAAAGTCAGTCTCCAGATCTCCAGAGTATATGAACTCTGCTGCAGAAATTCTGTCTACAGGTAAATATGGTTCATTCACAGACTCTTATAACAACCAAGCTGTGGAATATCCTATTGGGCTCTCTAGCTGAGTATCTCAATCTGCTGTTGAGCCATCCATGAGCTGAAGGCCGAGAGAAGACAATGTGCAGAAGGACTACCATGACACCATCCAGAACAAAATGAGTAAAAATATGCCATCTCTCTGCACTGCTACAAATATATTCCTTTAATCCAATTGAATCCCTTTAGCTACCGTTTATACCCATGAAGAACTCATTTAACAGCAGCCTCTTTCACAATTAAAAGCTGTTCTCTCCCTCATCTCTTCACTATGAAAAATTACGTTTAGTCCTCTTCTGTCAGCTTTATTCCCAGCTCAGATTTTCCACTGATCTCCTACGACTCCAACTGTTCCTCCTTTCTCCAGAAGTATGATGTACAAAGATGAGCACAGCTAAAATCTTGTGAACCCTCCTGAGTAAAAAGGAAAGGTGCTGCTCTCATCTTCTAAGCTATACACCAGCAACATCATCATTGTCTTTTTTTCCACCTGCGATCAACCATAATCCCAAGGCTCACTTTGGAAGAACTGCTGACTGTTCCCTGTTTTCTATCTGTGGAACTAATTACTCGCACCTACATGTAAAATCTTACTTTTATTTCCATTAATTTTTTTGTTCTGTTTACTGGAATCTGTAAAAATTTGAATTCTAAGCCAGTCTTCCAAAATATATTTCCTGTGTCTGAGTCATTAGTAGATTCAACAAAAATACTGAAAAAGGCTGACCTAGAAGACTGTATTGCAGAACCTCCTTCAGTGTCTCTTTCCGTCAGCATCTGTACCTTGGCTGCAGTTACTAATTTTTTTTTGTACCTGGTAGTTTTAGCTAGACCTAGTTTGATCGTGGGAATTCCACCTGAGACCATGTCAAAAAGCTTTCCAAAGCCAAGATACATGACATTTTCGGCTCCTCTCTATCCATAAAGTCTGTTACCTTGTCATAGAGGGAGCTTAGATTGGTTTGACATGATTTGTTCATGACAAATCTATTCTGGCTGTTACTCATCTCATCACTCAGATAATAATCTGTGCTGGTTCAGTACTGATTGTGTCTATTTCAGTAATAGTCTGATGCTCAATGCAAAATTTCTCCTTTAACATACGTTCCTTTATGTCAGGTGAATTAAGATAAAGTATACAAAACCATTTTCTAAGTACTTAAATAAAACTGGGGGTCTTTTAGATGTTGTTTGATTGGTTGGGTGGATTTGTGTGCTTTTATCCCTGTGTCAATACAATGAGAAGGATATCTTGGCCGTTCTTTTTTAATATATACAAAGTGGAATTGAGAGCTAATTGTAAAATTCAACTAATTCTAACTATGAATCTCTTAGAGCTGCTTCTTTAATAGGCATGCACATACACATGCTCTGTGAAGCTTTTGCAAAAATATAAAATTAATCATATTTTTCTAAGGGGTCTGCTACTCAGAGAAGATATTAGAAATGCATAGTACATTTAAATTTAGGTAGCATGAGGGAAGATCTTCTTGCCCTGTTGTTGTGTCAGGATGAGAGGACATTCAGCCTCTGCAGGCCACTCAGACCACTGAAACTTTTACAGAGATACCAGGTAGCACCAGTTGTACCCAGATACCTGTGCATGAGAATCTGAATGGAGACCAACACCATTTCAGGTGGGTCACTGGGCATCCATGTCTCCTCAGTGATCTGCAGTCATGACTGACACATGCTGGACCTCACCCAGCCCCTTTGAGCCACAGACGCCTTTTCCTCTTACGAAGTCACTACTTTTTTCCACTCATGGAAAGATTTTAAGGCAGCTTTTACATCCCCTTTTCACATTGCTGTCCTTAGCCTGCTGTCAGGAGCTGAAATGTGTGGTGACATTCAGCATCTCTGGCATCCAAATCCGGCAGGGAACAGGACAGGGAGAAAAATATGTCTGGAGTGTGCAAGGTGCAATCAAACCCCACTGCTGTTGTGGCAAGTGAGGTCAGGCTGTGACAGCTCTGCATATGGGTCCTACATCAACCGTATATAATATCCATTAAGGCTCAGAGAGTCTTGTTCTGGTAAGTTTAAATCATGGCAATTTATTACCAAGGTGGTGGCAGCATTTCTCTAGAACACTGTGAGGAATTTGTCCTTTGTCACACTGAGGAACACCAACATATTCATTTTCCCTCTTGAATCTGTGAGCCATCAGGAAAGTCCAAAAAAAGCTTGTATATTAGAAACTGTATAATACCCATAACACTTCCTCCTCTTCTCACAAATAACATAAACATTATTGCATATAGTCCTTTATAGCTGTCATTTTATACAGTACAGAGTACAGTCTTATCAACTGGTGATAATAATCAATCAGGATGAGCATGAGAAAATATTTTAATAAAAACAATAAGGGGGGGTGTTATATCCCTTAAAGGCACTCTCTTTCTCTATTTAAATATATAGGTATGTATACAAAAAGTTTATATTTCCTTCTGTTACAATGGCCCCACATTCAAAGGGTCCATCTGTCCATAGCACCATTAGCAAAACAAGCTACAAAGTTCTTTTTCCAGTAAGCTGCTCCATCATATAGTCATCAGCAATTAGCAGAGAGCTGTAATGAGTTTAACTTCTTTTTTGACAAGACACCACAAGGTTCTTAACTTTTTGCCATCCTGCTGGACCTTAGATAAGCACTGGACTGCAGAGGGAGCCAACACGGAGCTGTACATAAACTGGGAGATGGAGTGAGGCCGGAGGACATGTCCTGTTAACTTTCTGAAGGTGTTTTATGTCCCTCTATCACCATCAGGCTGAGAAAGCCCACATTCAAAGCATTACAAGTTCATTAGATCTTCTGGTGTTTGCTACGTGTACAATTCCACTGCTCAGAAAAGGTTGTGTAGTTTCATCAAGTATTGCTAATCCTGCCTTAGAAAATGTGGATTTGCACACCAGTCTCTCTTCAAGAAAGAAGGTAATTTCTATGATGAGCAGCTGAGGGAGCTGGGAGAGTTTAGCCTGGAGTAAAGCAGGGTCAGGGGTGACCATATCATCCTCTACAACCATCAGGAGGTTGTAGCCAGGAGGGGGCTGGGTTCTTCTCAAGGCAAAAAGTGAGGGGAAAAGTGTACACAGCCTCAATCTGTACTAGGGGAGGTCCACGTTTGACATCAACAGGAATTTCTCCATGGAAAGGGTTGTTAAACATTGGAATAGACTTCCCAGGCTGATGGTGGAGTCACTGTCCTTCGAAGTACTCAAGAAAAAACTGGATGTGGCACTCAGTGGCATGGTCTGGTTGTCAAGGTGGTGTTGGGGCATAGGTTGGACTCAGTGATCTCAGAGGTCTTCTCCAACCTAAAGAATTATGTAATTCTGTGAGGCAAAAGCAGGATGTTTATTTGAAAATTAATAACTAAGCATGCAATTACTGTACAGTTCTCAGTGTTACATACACCTCTGTTTGGTGTCACATCAACCTGAAGGAATTTGTTTAATGACACTGGTTATACCTTCCCTTGGTATGTCCTGCTCGTATCACACTGAAATCTAGGAAAATCAGGTACATTTATTAAAGTGCTCAATCTTGTTTAATAACATTAAACTAACCCTGTTACCCAAAGTTTAATACTTTTTGAATCCATGCAGGAAGGTTTTTATCCTATTTCTCTGTTGAATTCTGTGTCTGTAGAGGTGACCAATATGCCAAGTTTCAAACAGAAACCACCGTGCCAGCAAACACATCGTTGACCTTCTGAAAAAGGAAAGATGTTGGAATTATAAAACAGACACAGACCATTTCTTAATACCTGCCTGCAACTGCTCTGACAACAGTGCAAATGTGAGAGATGCTCATTGAGGCACAGTTGTGGAGGCAACCTGTCCATCAGACTTTTACAGTTTTCCCAATTACAACCAAATTTCACTGAACATCCTATTCAGGTATTATCAGTATCTTTGCCTTTTTCCATTTAATTGACTCTCCATGTATTATCAGACCTCATCTGAAAAACATTCTCACCCCTCCCCAGTTTCTGCCCCTCATGGCTGTTATAATTTGAAATACAAGCTTTGTATCTTTTTAATAGGGGAAAGTGTTTATGTGAGAGACTTATTCTTGCAAACAATAAATATTGTGGTGACACTTCCCCGAGGCTGGGAACTTGTACATGCACTTATTTATCAAAACTCATTGTTTTGTTTAATTAGCATTTTGAAGAGAGAAAACTCCTGCTTGAGATCATGTGTTTGCATACTCAGAACAAAAATTGTTCTCCCTATGGATATATTAAACACTAAACATCTTTCCAAACTCAAACAATTTGTAAGAAAGAAAGAGAGCAACCAACAAGACATATTTGATTTTATTTTAAGGAAAGCATATGCAATGTAGATATTAGAATTATGCAACTATATTCTCTAGTTAATTGAGAGCTGAGTGCCACTGCAGAAGTTGTTGGGGCAGATTCAGGGGTAGCAAACTCCTCTCAAGTGAAGTTCAAATCTTCAGCTTGCTCCATGGTGAGAGAAAACTTCATGTAAAAAACAGGGTTGGTTTTCCTTCTACCTGTATTTAGCCTTGCCATTCTTTCAACTGCAATCATTGTCCAAGAAGCAAAATCATATCATTGCCTCCTTTTCCTCAAAAGATTTTGAAATTGAGATACACCACTTGTACTTTCAACCTTTTGTGAATATCTGTGCAGCACAGATGATAGTATTCAACCAATTCACAAAAAATATATAGAAGAGTAGATAGATTATGTCTCTTTTTTTCTGAGGTTCATCTATAGCACTTTTCTTACAAATTAAATCTACATGTTGGGTCAGTAGCAGACTTTGGTATAATATGATCTAACAGTATTTAATATTGCTTCCTACGTTACCAATCACACATCAGAACTCACATGAGACTTTCAGAAATTGTTAGAATAATGAAAAATGTTTCTCTAAACCTATAGGCTAGATAAACAATCTGAAATATTTTTTCCACTGGGGGGAAAAAAGGTTTTATTGAAATGTTTGCATAGGAAATGTAAAACCAAAAATTCATTTCAAGTCAATATTTAATCTTTTTCTCTACGTAGGCTCTTCCATACTTTGTGAAAATTATAATGGTGAAGTTTTCACACTTCACACTTTGACTTCTGTTCCCCTATTTCATAAGGCTTTCCCTGATAAACTGCAGTTAGTCCCTTTATGACATTGTTAGACCTTGAGGTACAGCCAAATAATTTTTAGCTTCCTGTCTGGAAAGAAAAAGTTTTCAGATAAAAGCAGCTGTTAGAGTAATAGAACTTCCTACAGAAGAAACTCCCTTTTTCCTTTGGCTTCACTACCCATTTTACATTTTGCAGTGTTCTGCCACCCCAATCTCCCCTGCCTGCTCCAGGCCACCTGATGTTACACCAGTCACTTCTTCTGCACTTTGATTTTTGTTCTACTGGTAAAGATAAGTTTGTTATATTGTGATGTTCTGAAAATGTCAGAAACATCTTTAATGTTTTCAAGAAAAGTGATGCTCCAGAACTGAGTTTATTGTTACTAGTTTTGATTCACTTGGAAGTTGGTCTTGCTGTGCTACACTTCTCAACAGCCAAGACACCAAAGCTGTGCTGTGTTACATGAACAGTTGCTACAACTAATGGAAGAATATGTCAAAGCCTGTAAAGAAGAGAAAATAAATCAATGAATGGTGCCAAAAGATCCCTACAATAAGACATGATGATCTTTGGGAAGTGATTGATGGTAAAACATGGTAGAATAACATCCTGGAATGACTGGACAGGAAACAAAATTGACAGTTCAGTCACCAGCACCAGGGTTAATTTGACCCAATACATGTGTCGAGACTGTAGTTTTATAAATCTGTACCTGAGATAGCCACTGTTTGCCATTATTGCAAACCCCTGAGAGAAATAGGCACTCCTTCTCACACTAAAATAATCAGCTGGAACAGATCAGATAAATCACACCACACTGTAGCAATGAGTTTTTCTCTCTATGAACTCTAAAGACAATAACCAGTTGCAGGACCTAGTTAAATCCTTTCCCTTTTCCCCATTACTTCTTTTGCCATTAAAGAAGACCATGGTTGCTTAACTTAGACCCCTGTTTAATACCAAACAGTTGTGTTGCAAACTGGTACAGAGCCCGTCCAAGTCAGTCTCCTCTATGCCACTTACATCTGTGCAAATGGTTGTGTTGGTGAGTGCAGAGGACATCAATATTCTACTTCACAATACAGAGGAAGGGTATGTTCAGTGTCATCTTGAATATGCCAGTGTCATTCAAAGAGTGTATCTTTGATTCCAATTGAAAATCTCCTTGGAAATGGGGTGGAGGTGGCAGCAGCACTGGATGTAATGGAGCTGCAGCACTGCAAAGGAACCTGCTGGTGGAAACAAACCCATACCTGCAGTAGGAACCAAAGCAGCTTTGTGGAGCAGTCAAGGTCAAGGCTATATAAATGAAATAAGCAATGCAATTTGTTAAACACCTTGTCTTTTTGCTCCATCTGTATCTGGCTGCCGTCAGCAAGAGAAGCAAACTGATGGATAGGTGCAGTTATCCTGTGCCTGCAGCCTGACAAGGAGCTTTAAGTTATCTTAATTCATGTAATTGCAGGCCTATGGCAACAAAAGTGAAACTGCAAAATGCCAAAAATACCATTTTCAGGTTTTATTCTTATGTTTTTAATTTTTCTGACATAGTTTCCATAGATGGATATTAACCTGTATCTTCTAAAATTTCAGGTTCAGAGCCACAGAAGCTACATTATTGTTGGTTCCAAATAAGTGTAAATAGATTCCTGAGTCTGAACGAAAGGCAGCTTTTCCACTGAATTAATAGATGCTGGGCTATATCCTAAATCTGCAATGACTGGCCATAGAAACTCTGTCAGTGTCAAAAATCTCCTTGGAAAATTTCAAACTCTGAAGTAGTAAATTAATATATTACAATCCCTGAACTTAAAAGTCTGTGGCAGAGGGGGTCAAGACTATTCAAACAATTTTCTTTCTAAAATTGCAGTTTTGACTAACTCAAACTTATCTGCAAATTTTAAACTGGATATGCTCAATGCAAAAATTATATAATTAATTTCACTGAATTGGTAGGGCAAATGTTTGCTACACAGTCAGAGGAAAGCTAAACTAGAATACAGGAAAACTGTTTAAGTTCTTTTTCAGGACTGGTATTTATGCACATCTTCCAAAAGAAGATCACAGTTTATTTCAGGTCACCATAGTGAGCTCCCACAGTATTCACCTGGTGGGTGGGTGTGTATATATATATATATATAGATATATATATAAAAAAATAAAAATATATAAATAAATATATATAAAAATATATATATATACACACATATATATACATGTATATATATACACATATATATATATATATACACAGTAACTGGGACCAAGAGAGAACCATTAGGGTTTGTTCAGAATTAGTCCTTTCTTGATGAGCAAGAGGAAGACTGAATATGGGGAGTTGTTTTGGTTGTCTTTGTTTTTGAGGGTATTTTCTGCTGCCACAAAGCCTGTTAGTAGGGAGAAATTCCATATGGTCGCAGGACTGTTGCTTGTCTTAGTCAGAAGCAAAATATATAGTAGGTTAGAACACAAAAGATACAATTTTCTGGATCTAGACTTCTCTAAACAGAAAATATGGCATCACATTCTGACCTTGCTGTCATACAGATATTCACTATCAGTGATTGACAGAGACAGGATATAAGGACAGATCGGAGCTTTAGGCTGATAGGGAGTGATTGGTTTTGACGATCTTCAGAGAATACATGTTGACCCATAAACTACCTCTAAACCCAGATTTAGTAAATGCACAGCAGCATTTGTGTGCATGCACAAAAACTCACACAGATCAACCTCGTGGCATAAAAAATTGGTGTTTTAAACTTACTGGATCTTTGACTTTCCCTGCAGCCTAGAGCAGAAGATCCCTATGGCTCTATGAGACAATTTAGCTTTTTACCCTTTCTTTGAATACTGAAATGTCCATTAGTACTTTTATTTTTTTTCCTCTGTGGATTCAGTGATTTAAAAATTACTCTAAATTCAAGTACTAAAAGATCTTAGCACTTTTGTTCATGTCCTATTTTCTGTGTGGCTCTGCTAAAGCATTGAAAGAATCTTCCAAAAGTGTAAAAAAGTTTTTTTTTTCAGACTGGTGATTACAATTATTCCTAGTTTAGGGATTTCCATTTCACCTTAAAGACATGGAACAGCTCTTGGTGAAATACAGACATAATTTATTTTCTCCCAGACAGATCATTAGGAGCAGAAAAGGGGCTTTGACCACGGAGTCTGAAACCTTCAGTCTTCATTCTTTTATCTTAAAAGCCTGAAGTCTCTTCTCTGATTCCCTCATCCTCTCACTGAGCAAGCAACCACAAGAGGGAGGTGGTGCATCAGCCCGGATAGGGGTGGTTGTGCAATTAGTAGCAGGATTGATTAAAACTGGGGGTTTGGGAGGCGGCACGTAGAAGTTTCAGAGAAGGAATTAATTTGCAGCCATCAATACTCCATGAAAATGGCAATGTTTTCCACAAGGAAACTACTTTGCAAACGTCAGCTCATCTAATTCTTAAAACAGTCAAGACAAGGCTGTAGTAATTTAAATATTTGACTGAATAAAGTTAGCAATAAGGCTTACAAGTCTCTGTCTTAATCCTCTTTCTCTATTTTCCTTTTTGCCCTTTTTTCAGTTTTGCTTTCTTGCCATATGAGATACATTTGATGGTGGGGAAAAAAAAAAGACATTACAGAGTTGCCCATGGTTTTGAATAAATTAATTCAGAAAGACAAGTGACTGATTACAACCACGCAGTGCCCTGAACCTTAGCTGGGATTAAGACCTGAGGGAAATTCTTCCCCTCTCCACTTTGCACTGAACTTGGCTGTGCTAAAAATCTCTCATTTCCTTCTGACACGAGTGTGAGAAGCCAAGGGCAATGCAGAATAGGTGCAAGGAGTATGCAAACTGCTTGCTGGTGCTCACATCACCAGCAATTTAACACATCTTTCTAGCAAATCATCCAAAAGTCTGAAACAATTCACTCGCAGCCTTGTAGAAGGAACCCGTTAACCAAATGTGCTCCTCAGCAAAAAGCTTCAACATTGGCTGTGGTTAAAGTTTGTTAAAATGCATAAGGAAATATTTGCTATTTTTGTGGCTTTGTTGCTGCAATCTATATAAGTAATTATCTACTGAAATATTGGATTTGTGGGTGTTTTCTTCCTGGGGATTCATTAAAAACTTCTTGTTAAAGTGTTCCATGTGCTCAGTGAGCTGCAGCAGCTAAATACGGGACACAGTCTGGGAGACAACTTCAGTTTTACCAAAGGCAGGGCCAAGGCACAAAAAGGTTCAATGAACAGGTGAAAGTGAAAAGTTAACACACACAATTAATTAATTTCTGCAATCCGCTTATTATATCTACTCACAAACACTGAGGCAACTGCAGGAGGTGAAGATTTTAAAGAGAAAGGAAGAGACACTTACTACCTCTTTTGTTATCAAAGCGCAAAGTCTTGAGCTAATGTCATCTGAGTAATGGAGGAACTGCATTTTAGCACAAACTCCTGGGCTGGACTGGGAAGATGAGTCACTTCTGAGACAGAAAAGAGGCTTCTGGCATTTGGCTACAGGCCTGGTTTTAATTGTGTTACAAAAGTCTTCAGCAATACTGTAGGAAACTCTTATTTGGGTGTTTCTTCCAAGTTTTAAGATTCTCTGGATCAGATTTACATCATATTTTTTTCTAATGGAAAGCTAAAGTCGCTTTCCAGCAGAAACAAATGGCATAAAATCTAAACTAAGTTAGAGATAAATGGCTTTCCTGATTTCACATATCCAGCACTGGGGATGGTAACAAACCTGACATATTTATCTATTCAGGCAGTGTCTCATTTCCATGAACTATATTAAATTATTTTTTATAGGGAGAGACACACTCTGAATATATATTGTTACTACAATACTGCCTGGAATCAGTCATGCAGATTAAGAATCCAGTGTTTAACACATAGCACAAATGGGAAAAAAAAGAAGTTTATCCCTGTATCTGAGAGTTCACAGCTCCATTAATACTCCTCTGAACCAGATGCATTTTACTTTGGGTATGTCACAGGAGAGGTCAACTGCCTCTTCTTTTTTGCCTGTCCTGAAGGAAAATATCATATATTAAAGGCAAATATATACACCAATATAAAGCATTCATGAACTTTACTTTTCATGATAAAGCCAGAATATTTTACTTATTATTTCCTCTATTAAACTGTATTTAGATGTTCTTTCTTGCATTTTTAGCATCTGTACAGTTATTGCAGGTGTGCCTGCTCTCTGGGAAACAAGGACAGCAACATACATTGGCAGAAGGTAGTTCATCCTAACTGAAATGAAAGTCTAAAATAGTTGAGATGAGGATTTAAGTGACTGTCTTTGAGCATATATTTCACTTTTATATATATCATAGTCATAGAACCATTCGGTTTGGAAGGGACCTTAAAGATCACATAGTTCCAAACTACCCTGCCATAGACAGGGACACTTTCCACATATACATTTTATTAAATTAAATTACTTCTACTTTAAATTCCAGCCTTGAGAGATTGATGAACTCTTGCATCAGACAAGGCTAGTTCTTGTACTGCTGACCCTGCTGTTCCAAGGTTATAGGCTTAGCTTAAATACTACAATACTAAAAGAGCCAGTAAAAACTTGGAAAGACAACATTTATTGGTGTAGTTCATGGAAAGTAGGAAGGTTTTTGTATATTTTCTGTGTTTTTCAAGCTTTACTGTTCATGGGGTTTATTTTTTCTTAGAAGCTTTGAAATCTAGAAATCATCTGGCTATCTGTTTACAGCAGTAGTTATAGAAGAAAGGCAGGGAAGCTTGCAAATTAACATGACTCTAGAGTTCAGGGTTTTAAGGAAAAATACTAGGATGTCTACTGGATTTTGAACAAGAACAATACAGCATTATGTAATGAGAGGGATGTTAAGAATGGCCTCAGATGTTTTTGTTTTCTGTGTAAAACCAAAAGCAATCAGTGACCCGCCCATAGACACAGAACATGTGTCAAGCACTTCATTCCAGCTGTGTTGTCATTTCAGTATTGTTCAGAAGGTCCTGATCCTGCCAACAAACTCCCTTTTTGCAGACATCTGCATTCATGCAAAATTTCTGCCAAACTCCGAGGCTCTCAGCAGGCACAAAGGGAGCAGACCTTGCACACTGAACAGAACTGAAGGTTACATGGGAGAGGAACACCGCCAGTCTCTCCTAGCAATGATTTGCAAATGGCAGATTTTATGACATCTAATATTTTTTTCTAATGTGAAACCTTTTTTTTTTTTTAATTTTATGTCATTTCCATTGAGAACATCCTGCAGCAAACGCTGCTGTGAAGCCACCTGCAGCTGAGCTGCACATTTGGTGTAGGTAAATGGGCATGGTGGTAGTGTTACCTGAAATAGATAGGCAAAAGAGCCATTCTACCAAGACCACAGGAGGAGACTTTTAGTCATTGCAACAAAAATAAACCATTGTAACTGTTATGACCACATAAAGAGAAAGGGGACTATTAGGTCACCCCTCTGACTTCGCTATATTTTCTCTGAAAGTTGATATACTTCTTAGTTTTGTTCAGTCCCAGTTTAACTTTCCAAAACGATGGGACTCATTCTACTTACATTGTCCCCACTGTCACAGTTTCTTTGGAAAGCCATTTCATAGGTCAAGCAGAGCTTTTGCTGTCAGGTTGATGTGTCCTTCAAATACAAAAAGGCCAGAGTCTTATTGTATTTAAGTCACTCCCTTTCTTTTTTCTATCCAAGGATTAAGTGTCAAAGCTGCTTTTAGGAATAAGGATTTAGGTTGTGATCTAAAGGAAAGGTGACCATAAACTTCAACAGATGCTGGATTAAGTCATCATCTTGTACCCATTCCTTCTTGTTGCCTGACAGATAAAGTTGATGTGAAATATCCTGGTGAGGCAAAGTTTGTAGGAAAGAGCAAATCAGCCTCTCTTTAAGTCTGAAATGAGAACATGTGCTCGAACAGAACAGGAAAAAGACAGAGGTGAGGGAACTGAGATTTTCTTTGCCACCAAGATTGGTACTATAGAGATTCACCTAAAGGTAAGTAAGACCTTGTGTGTATATCTGCTTTCACTTTTCCACTGAACCATGAGAAACTAACAATAGGAAGAAAGTGATGGGAAAAGCCTAAGGACTAGCAGAGAAGGCAAAGTATCTGTCATGGGGAGAGCTAAGATTGGGTTCTGCTGTGCTTTGCAGCCACT
The DNA here is from genome assembly GCA_013396695.1 of Sakesphorus luctuosus. Classification (NCBI taxonomy): domain Eukaryota; kingdom Metazoa; phylum Chordata; class Aves; order Passeriformes; family Thamnophilidae; genus Sakesphorus; species Sakesphorus luctuosus. The sequence continues at coordinate 162,894 of VWZD01005824.1, forward strand.
GGGGCAGGTAGGGGAGGTGACAATCCCCTGTGCTCTCCTCTCAGATAGCTCAGCTCTGACATGATGGATGGCCAGGCCGCTCAGCAAGGTCAAAAGAAATCTCCACAGCACAGATGGGAAAAGTGCTGTGAGACTGTTTCATTGAAAAAAAAAAAAACATCACACATGGAGAAAAGAATGATTTATGCAGGTGGGAAATATTCCTGCAGCATGATTTCTTCTACCTGGCCTGAGCTGTGCTGCCAACCTTTGAAAGCAATAGAAAAGGAAAGGCTATGCCCCAAGCCTGCAGCCTCTGAGGGCCAGGTCCTGGATACCTTTGTGCTTGGCAATATATTACAATGGACTGGGAGCTCACTAGAGCCAAGGGGACACAAGGACCAAGACATCAGTCGTGTATTTGACCTTTTCTGCTCACGCTGTCTCCCTCAGGCAAATTGAAGGCTTTAAAGGTTGAAGACTTTTGTCCTCATGGCACTTGGCTTGTTACATTGCCTGAGGAGACAGATAATGGTCAGTCTGTGTGGCAGAGGAGGGAATGACGGAAAGAGAAATGGTGTGTGGAATATTCCTACTGAATCTCTGGGTTTTAAGAAACACTACCTGGACTTCTTTTTCCAAGCTGAGCCCTTCAGTTTCAAGTGGATACATACCACTATTTAACAGGGTCCTGGGATAGTGGGAATTTTGAAATTATTCCCAGCCTCCTTTCCTCCCTTTGGGGCTCTCTAGTACTCTCTAACAGGTAAGACATGGGTGACAGTGAGGTGATGCTCTTCTGAGTCAGTCTTCTCCATGACTGAAAGGAGACCAAAAGAAGGCTGAAATGGCAGAAAGGAGAAGATAGCAGCTACACCAAAAGCATAATTAATTCATGAGTATATGGAAAAATATTAATGTCACATTATAATTTTAAGAGCTACAAAACATAAGATCTGCAATGTGTTTGTATCATGCTAAGCTATATCTCTCAGCTTATATTTAAATAACTAAATGACCACCTGACCTTCAAGAATACCCAAGACTCAGCAGCTATTAATAATATTCACTTCTTTTGGTTTTCTATGGAATGACTCAGCACGAAAAGAAAAGGAAAAAGAAAAGGAAAAGGAAAAGGAAAAGGAAAAGGAAAAGGAAAAGGAAAAGGAAAAGGAAAGGAAAGGAAAGGAAAGGAAGGAAAAGGAAANGAGAAGAGAAGAGAAGAGAAGAGAAGAGAAGAGAAGAGAAGAGAAGAGAAGAGAAGAGAAGAGGAGAGAAGAGGAGAGAAGAGGAGAGAAGAGGAGAGAAGAGAAAAATCACATAGAAATGAACAAATGAAAAATGTAGTGTGTTACCATAGTACTACCATGATCTGCTTCTATTTTCTGAACTCTTATTCTCTCACTTGCTTCCTTCAGAGTACCTCTCAATTTCTAACATATGTTCCTGAAAGTTATTCTTGAAAGATGCTTTCAGGGTTAGAGATTGGAATCGTTCTGTGTCTGTGGTGGTTTTGAAGTCAATTAAAAACAATATACTCCATCCCATTAGAAAAAAATGGAAGATGATAAAAAGCACCTACATTTCTACATGAAAATGAAAAAAGGAAAGAGATTAAATAGCTCTTTGTAGACTATGACTCCAGCTGCTCTCTGCAGTCTGTTTATTAGTTGGAGATATTTGCTCTAGGCCTGTGACAGTCACATGTCATTATGTCCTTGCACCAGTGACCATCAGGGGCAGAGACCACCAATTCTGGTCATTGGCTAATTATTGCCACAAGGAACCCCCAGTTCTTGTGCCCTCTGCCACTTGTGCATGGTTTATTTTTCTATAGCTGCACCAAACAGACCTTGAGAAGGATGAGAAAAGACTTGTTTATATTTTGCACAAAGAAAAAGCTTTCCAGGTGTGGCTCCAGACCCAAGGCTATGAGTATGGCCCCACAAGGGTGCGTATGGTTGTCAGAGGTATTGAAATATCCTGAAGTTCTTTTATTGCTGTATAAGGGAAAGATAAAAGATGGTGTTTGTGCCTCCACTCCCAGCCTGCCTCAGTGCTGTTGTTTCTTCATCGTAGCAGCTGTGAGAGGCTAAAATGTCTGGACAGTAAATAAGGTTTAAAGGAGCTGTTCTGGGCTCCCATATTGCCTTGCTGAGCAAAATCAAGTAATTCACAATTAACTGCCTGATTATAAATTAGTGTTATAGTTTAGCCAGCTGGGCCTAAATTTAGGCTTTAAAACTCAGATTAGGCCTAGAATTGTCAGCTGACTTGAGCTGGGCTGAGCTAGCTAACAGCTGACTTCTTCTAGCCAATAATATTGTATTCCATACCATACTACATCATCTCAAAAGAAGTAAAATCCAGTGTGTGGGAAGGGCTTAGGCAGTTGCTTCACAGCTGTGGTCCCAGCAAGACACACCGTGCTGTCCCAAGAGGGACGGGGAGGCCCAAGCCCACAGCACCGGCTCACCATCATGTTATCTTAGGGAAGTAAAATGTTTGTTCTTAGTTCTTCTCTCTGCTTAAGTCTGTCTTTGGGGAATTGACTTTTTTTAGAATGATTTGTACTCAGAATGGTAAACTCTGTGCTTATTGGGGAGTGGGAAGTTATATATAACTGCTGTAAGTGTGTGTTATATTGTAGTTTTCTCTTAATTTTCTCTTTTCTGTATAAATACATGTAGTTAGTTTCAGCATAAACCTGGTTTGGAGGGTTTTTTTTCCATCTCCTTCTTCTTCCCTTGTCCCTTGGCTAGTTGAGGGGGAGGAACCCTTTTTCTCTGTACTTGGGCAGTTGGCGTGTTGCCAGCTCAACCCAAGACAATTAGGTACTGTCACACCCACCCTGTAGGGGCAGTGTCCAGAACAATTGCCATTAGAAAAGACCATCAGGATCCTTGTAAGAAGGCAACAATTTTTGTGCCAGATGTTGGTGGGAATAGTAACAGACAGGAGCCTGAATGGTTGAGTTTGAAGCCACGTGTGTCTGACAATACAGGAAAGCAAACTTCAGGGAGTTCAGTGCTGGAGCTTGGAGCCAGATCTCCTCTATGTTGAGCAGCAAATTGCAAAATGCATTTTCTACTTCTCATTGTTCTTTTCTTACCTCTCTCACTCTGCTCTTTCTTCCATTCTATATCACCAGTTCACTTTCTCGTCTTGCAGTTAAACTCTACAAACATCCCTTGTTCAGACTCACATCCAACTCTATTTAATCTATGGCTCATAAGATTCAAAAACTATAAATTTATCAAATGAGGTTTCCACAATGATGAGGAAGGTGCTGTTGTTCCACATAGCTCGTTTCATATATTGATTCTGAGGCTCAGTCTATTGTGTCAATGGAAGAATGAAAGAAAATAAGAAGGAAGAAAATGTCTATTTTTTTCCCCTGTAAACTAAAGGTTTCATGTAGTGAGATGAGAAACTGACTGGCTGAAAATGAAAAAAATGTAACATCATTTTGGTCATCCTTGGAATTTCTTGAAGACCTGAAGTGGTGCTATGAAAGAGTCACAGAGACTTAAGAAATTAAAGGACTCATCATCTCAGGAAAAATCTTTCTGTGGTTGTGACAGCTCTTTTGGGTTCCCAAATGCCTGAGATGCAGCTGCCTGGATCTTGGGAACAGGTTCTGACAAAATATTACCACATTTGGTTTTTTTAAGGATCTACTATGGGCAATGGTCAAAGACAGGATCCTGAGGCATGGGAGAGGTGATCTGATCCCACACAGCTATTCTTAGGGGAAAATCCCACTGTTTTGAGTAGGGAAGTGTTTTCCAGGGAAGAAAAAAGGCAAGTTATTTCTCTAGCGGTGGTGTATTTTACATTGGCATTTCCCAGGCACAGGATGAAACTTTCATATATGCTGTACGGATCTCTCAGTTTGTTTTTGCTGGCAAACACAGTAAAAATTTATTTAAGAAAACAGTTAATTTTCTAGATATTCTTCAGATAGTTTGAGTTGTTCTACAGAAAAAGTCTGAAATTAAATGTCATTTCAAAATGCAAAAAAGTGGAACTTATTTTTCATATTCTGGCCCCAAATTTATTACCATATATAGATTTTAACTGCTAGATTTGTTTGTATTTATATTCTATTCCTCTTGCCTGATTTACTTCCTAGGTGGTGTGGGTCAACCACAATTTGTGTTTTGCATTGTGACTCAGGCTAAAGCAAAATAGTAATTAAAAACAAATATAGCCCCAGCTGTAGTGCAGTGGAAGAGCAGCCCTCCAAGGAATCTGCCTTCATGGCCAATGGCAATGTCTGTTCTGCAGGGAAAAATCTCGCTCCATCAAGGGGAATTCCTGCTCCATCATATGATGCAGAAACTGCTCGGACCTCCCTGCTTGGTTTAAAGTGATGGTGCTCCCCAAACCAATCAAATTAACTATTCCTGAAGGTGTGAGTCTCTCCAAGTTTAATTCTGTAGCTTCAGTGAGACACAGCACCTCTGTATTCCTGAATAAAATCAGGAATGGTAATCAAACTTGGCAGCAAGGCATCCAAAATTCACTAAACAGTCTAGAGGTTTTACCTGAAGATATAAAAAGGGCCTGATTTGGGTAGTGAGTAAAAACCATAATAAGCCAATAGTCATCCACTTGGAACAGAGAAATGACATATATCAAAACACACTTTAGTTCTAGGCTTAAATTCTGTGTATTCAACAGCCTCTAATATGTCCTGGTTTGCTGACACAGGACAAAATGCCAAAGGCATCACTGGATTGAAATCACACAAGCAAAGTGATGAAAGAAAAGAAAACCCAGCTGGGGAGAGAGATGTCTCTTAGCAAGGAAAAAAGGTAGTGACAGCCATGAAAAGTAAGAACAAGAAAAGGAGAAATGAATATCTAGTCTAGGTACAGAGGACATGCAAGGAAGAACAGCAATACAGGTAACAGTGGTATCCTTGCAGCTCTCAACAGGGGAATGGCTCAGAAAACATCATAGTCAAGAAAAACATATAAAATAGATAAATTTGTTTTAAAGTGTATATGGGGACATTTGTAAATACAGGAATATCAGCCTGTTGCTATTCATAGGAAAATCATGCTTGAGTCAGGTTTGCTTCCTAAATATATTTTTTTTTTCAAGACGAGTTTGAAAAAGCAAAATGAAATGGATTTTAAACTCCATTACAAATAAGGGAGAAACACATGCAATGAAAGCTCACATCTGTGCACTCCAAGGGCTGCCACAAGCTGTGGCACATCAAACAAAGGGATGTGAGAGGTCAAAATCTGCCAAAGGGCAAAAACTGTGCTACCTGATGGAAAGCCAAATAGACTCCATCTATGGGACTGGGATGAAAATCAGTTCTGTTTCTGTTTCTCATCTCTCCAGTGACTGCAATATCTCTTATCTGTTTTGTTTTTCACAAATAATATAACACACAATATCTCCATGATTCTGTGGCTGTTGTCATAAATTGAAATAATTTTTGCAGTTTCTACTGGTGGGACTAACACAGAAGACAACATTGGTCACTGAGGAAGACAACATTAGTCAAAGTGGTCCTTCTGTGGAACAACACCCAACCTTGAGAGGTGCAGGTCACTCATCTGAGACTGCAATTCAGGAATCTCTTCATTCTAATCCTAAATCAAATAAAATAACATCACTTAGTCAGCTGTTTATCTTTTTCTTATGCCTTATTCAGTAAAGGCAGGCAAGCCAAGAAATAAAGGAAAAAATTCTCCTTTACAGCTTGGTTGATGGAGTGGTAAATAAACTGAATGTTGGACTGGTGGGGCTTGCTATCAGGGTGGCATCTCCTCGTATCTCAAAATAATTTCCATGGGGAATTAATGAGATATTTATCATGATACAAACAGAATTATTCTGGTTTTGCAATCACATATTCCTGATAAGGTCCCATTCTTCTATTTTTTTTTTTAAACAAACTTACATTCAGAAAGGCTTCATTGAATTATCTTTGAAAAGAGAGGCATTAACTTTGGTAAATAAGAAGCTGGAAGTGTTTCCAAGGCTCGGACAGAGAGACCATTAGGAATGCTTACAGTGGCCTCCTGTGCAGTCTGGAGAATTTTAATCCTTATCTAAACTGTTTGCAAATTGACAAGGGTATCTTGACATTTGGTGTAAGGACCTGGCCACAGCTTAGATAATGACTGCTGCATTATTTTCTTTCTTAATTGAAATTTAATTGAATACTGTGCTGATAAAGCACCCAATTGATTATTTGCTTCTTACTTTTGTGCCATGGGCACACGTGCTCTGAGATTCTCTGGCTCACTGAGCATTTCTGCTGGCCAACACAGCCAGCGGGACATTTTCCTTAACCCTTTTCTAATCCATTTGAATACCCTCCCCAGAAGCCTGTGCAGCATTTATGCTCTGAGGTTTCTGTTGTTGTTGTTTTCTGCGTTTATTTTTTTCTTGTTTTCAAATATTATAGGTAGGAAGAGATTATAGTCAGGTTTTGTCAGGGAAGCAGTGAGAACTTAAGGATATCTGTTGCCTTTTCTTCATGGTCTAAATCAGTCATACGGGGCCAAGAATAGAAAGATACTCCTCTACAGTGATGGGCTTGTAGACATTTAGCCCCCAAAGTCTTCACTGAGCTGGCAAAGATCCCCTACATGAAACAGAGACAGAGAGACAGACCTCCTAGAGGTGTTTTTCAGGAGTTGAATGACTTAAGTATGTTTTACATGTCATACATATTCACCGTGGCAAAATTATCTGTTTGTAAGGGGGTCTAAATAAGATACAGAAAAAGGCAATAAAATGGCTAGAGGCACATAGTACTTTCCAAGATAAGAAATTAAATAGATTAGGATGCCTCAGTCTGGGGAGGCAAAAAAAAAAAAAAAAAGACCTGAAGAAGTTTATAAAACTATGAACAACATGAAAGAAAATGAATAGGGAAATAACAATTCATTTACACAAATGAGTGCCAAGGGGCATTAACAAAAAACCAAGTTTTAAATAAATTAACACTCAAAATGTAGAAATAATTGCCACAGAATGGTACAGAGGCCAAAAATATAGATTAATGTTTAAAAAAGAATAGCAAAATGCCAGGCAGGAAGGTCCTTCAGGGCCTATTAAGCATGAATATTTGGATTCAACATCTGTCACAGAAAACCTTAGCCAACTGATTGCCAAAACCTGAGAGCCCTCACTGAGGAGTATTTTGTTGAGAATATTCCTGGACATGAGGAGGTTTTTTTCTTTTAAAATATTTTCCAAAATGGGACTGGACTTGCAAAGGAAGACATTAAATGTAAATGCTGACATATATATATATATATGTAGTAGATGTCATCCCACTCATTGCTCCTAAGAATATATCACATATTATCTGCCTATTTAGAAGTTTAGACATTGAATTTAGATATTGAATTCCCTTCTTTGTCAGACCCCTCAGCATCAAAACCTGATAAACCATCTCCTTGCAAATAAGATAGAGGGACACAAACCAATTTTGGTGGAGATGTTTCTTATGATCTCAGGAGGGAGCTGGTTTCTATAAAATTCCTGGGGTTCATGAGAGCAAACACAAGAATTAAAGACTTCTCCTGGTTATTTGTTGAGTTTTATCTGAATGTATTATGAGGCTTTTCCTTTCTTGTTCCCTGTTGGTTCTGTCGCATTCATTTCATAGACTCACCCTGTGACCAGAATAACTTGCCATGGGATAATTATTTAGTGCATGGGGATCTCACAACATTTTGCTGGCATCACCCATCCTGTGAGTATCCAGGAACCCACATTGCCTGGCTGGGAAACTGCTGAACACCAGCTGCAACACAAATCCTCTGGGGTCACTGGCATTCATCAAAATCAGAAAGAGTCTGTAATTTATATTTAAATCAAGTTCTAGCTCATTATCTGATGAGTTAAAAAAAAAAGTTGGTTCTGAGCCACATAGTGCAATCAAGAATTATCCTCAACTAGTATAAAGCAGAGGTAGAAATCTATGCCTCTGAGCTAGATGTAGATTAGATCTTAGTAAGAAATTGTTTCCAGTGAGGATGGGGAGACCCTGGCACAGTTGCCCAGAGAAGCTGTGGCTGCCCCATCCCTGGAAGTGTCCCAGGCCAGGCTGAATGGGGCTTGGAGCAACCTGGGATAGCGAAATGTCTCCCTGCCTATGACAGGGGGTGGAACAGGATGATCTTTAATGTCCATTTCACCCCAAACCATTCTGTGATTCTATGATCTCAGCACATAACACAAACCAACACATAAATCCAGTTCTTCTCATCTCTACTTTGTTCCTAGGTGTTTTCTCCTCTTCTAATTGTGTTTCTCTCACACCCCAGTACAGTGTACTTTACTCTACCACAGTAGGAATATATCTCTCTTCAATGTCCTTCCTGCATGATAGAGTGAATCTTAAACATTTTTAATCAGATGAACTGGCAAGGAGGGCAATAATGTAAGAAAAGAATGCAGTTAAAAGGCTAGACCCTAATTTATTTGTAACTCTCCATATTTTCTTGACTGTATGAAGCACTTCTCTGATTGATACCAGCTGATAATGTTACCCTTCTCATTTGGACATGAAAAGAGGTAATGGAAATACTGAACTCAAACCCTGATCAGATAGTGGAACAATTTACTTAATGAGCTAATTATGGCCTTACTATGACCTTCCTGGAAAGTAGGTCTGTGTTTATAATTAAAGGATGCACAGGCGTGTCCTGATGAGTGCAGTGAACTGAACTAAATAGCTCAGGAGTACCAGCTCTACCCAAATGTGGCCACTCAGACTATGTGTGCATATACATGTGTGTGTGTGTGTCTGTGTGTGTCTGTGTGTGTCTGTGTGTGTGTGTCTGTCTGTCTGTCTGTCTGTCTGTCTGTGTGTGTGTGTTTGCTTGCTCTCTACCAGCACTGTCTCATCAGACACCTTGTTTTTACAACAGGTAGAAGTACTGTGGTAACTTCCACCTCCTTACTGCCCATGTTTCATTTCATCCCTCTCTTCAGTCAGCATGGAATAATTTGACTTGGGAGTTGCCAAGAAACCAATTTTTGCTTCTTTTCAACCTGACACAAGTTACCATGTGGCTTCTTGCCATGAGCATCTCAACTGGATGTCATGGCTCCTTCAGGAGGGGTATAGCCTTTGTATAGCTGAGGCATTCCAAAGCACACCTCAGGATTTTCCAGGATTACATTAGCACCTGTTTAGTATTTGGGGTTAGTATTGGACATGTTGACTTCTATCCCTTCACACTTCTTGAGTATTTCACTGAGTGGTTGTATGAGGAATTATTTTCATCTCTGTTGCAATGTATAGTGAATGCAAAGCATGCTGCAAAGGAGAAAGGGGAAAAGATATTAAAAAATGAAAAGGCATCTGGATATATGCACTGCAGACAAACAATTGAAAAAGTGTCTCATTTTATTGGCTGCCCTCCCTAGTGACTAGCATTCTCTTCTGAACTAAATTCTTTAGAATTGGGTTGTTAAAAAGGCCTTGAGAAGTTGAATCCTTGGGGATCTTATTAATGCAGAGCAGTTTTACTTTAATATCAAGAACCACCATAAACTCAGACACAGTCTATAGTTATATTTGTGATACAGTAGTTTTCTATCATCTCATTAGTCCAGAATGACTGGGTTTCATTTCCTTTTATTTAACAGTTTGTATATGCATTTCTTGTTTAAGAGTTTCAATGCAACCCTGTGAGATAGACTGTGTGTCACAGGTGCTGAGTGGAGCAAAGTTTAGGAACTCATCACTTACAGAGACATAGAAGTAAGAACCCAGGTATACCAGGATAACAGGATTCAACTTATGGACAGACTGAGAATATTCAAGAGAAGGAGGAAATCACCAATTCCAAAAAATGGCAGCAGGCTTAACAGTCTCTCTTTCAGTGTGATTTGTTTTCTGTTTTGCATTTCTTATGGCTTTTTGATTATAAACCACTGAACGCAAATATGTGTTAGTTGAGGAAGTTCTGATGTGTAATTTCACTTGGGCATAATTTCTCATGGACATGTCCTTTTATTATCAACAAGGTTCCTTCCTATACCAAAAGATACTACAGCCAAAATAAACATGTTATTTACTGATGATTGATGATGGCATTTATATGCTTATATATGTATACACACACACTCTTCAAAATACCTCACAAACAAGAAAATCAGGAAAAAAAAATCAAGCTTCGAAACCACCATAACCCTCTTAATATGTGCTAAAGTTTGACGTTTGTTTTCAATTTTCTTTCTTTTTTCTTCTGTCCCAACCAAGGTAAAATCATGTGTGACATTCAGAAGACAACTGAAACACCCCTGGCTCATCTCCCTGAGTGTGTTACCTCAAAGCAAAAGAAATCCTTACTAAAGAACAGGGCTCCTTTAGTGATCTCTGAATGTGAGGGCAGCAGCCACAGCAAACCTGGCTGCCCCCAGGAGCAAACCTGGCTGCCCCCAGCAGCAAACCTGGCTGTCCCCAACAGCTTGGGCACAGAGAAGAAGAAGCAGAACTGCAGCTGGGGCTATTCTTTTGTTTCACACCCAATAGTCAGAGATATTCCAGGCAGGAAGGAGTTAAGATTTTTGCTCCTAGCTGAATTAAAAAGGCAGTCGTTATTCATGGGCCTGACTTCTTCACCTGTCTCTGCTGTTGTTACTATTTTAATAAGATATGGCTTTCCCAACAATCATCTGAATAAACAAATACACAAAAAACTTGACTTTCCCAATTTAGGCAGCTGCTCTCTGGGGAAGCCAATGCACTCTGGAGTTCCTCCCCCTGACCCAGGTAGGCCCCTGAAATACCCCACTCACCTTCCCCTCAGAGCTCTGTATGAGCACTGATGGGAAGCAGCAGGTCTGCAGGTGACTCAGCACCGACACAGCCTGAATTCATTCTCTGTAAGTACTTTGTCACTCTCCAAGGAGCCTGTGCTAGCTTCACTTTTAACTTTGTTCCTTCTCCTAAACACCTGCTGTTCACAGGGATGAATCCAGCTTTGCATGGATGGATCTACGGCCTCAGGAGGAATGAGAAATCAAACACATCCTTTTGCTTGGCATTTCCCAATGTGTCTGTGGTTTCCTACTCAGCAAAAGAGGTGTGGCATCACCCTGGAGAGGTGATGAGCATGGAATAGGAAGGGAGCCTTGGTGGCAAACACACTCTTCATGGTAGTTGTTGTTTGTGGAGCAATAATGCCTGTTTCAGGGATCTGAACTAAGTGTTCTGATTCTGTCTGTGAACCTTTCAGAAACCTGGGGAAAAACCCCAAACCAGACCAACAAAGCCACAGTGCACCTTACATCTTGCCAGCATGAGATTTGTTGCAATCACAGCCTGGAAAAGAAAAATCCAAAGCTGTGGAAATTACTCCATTATTATAACAAAGTAGTTGCAGTTTCTAAAAGTTATGTTGCTCTGTTACTATGACAACTACTTCTAAACCTTCCCATTACCAGATGGATCATGTAAAAAAAAAAAGAACTTACAGAAAGAAGTTTACCATTAATTTTGTTCTTTTTTATCTCCGGATATTATGCAAAGTGTTATAAATATTTATAAGTATTTAACTTAATCAACAATGTCTATGAAACTGATTATTCTATTAGCAGAAGCATTCAGGTACTGGGCCTAAATGGGAAGAATCAGTCTGTGAAAGAGGGTGGGAGCAGAAGAGTATGGAGGAGGTAAAAATACTTCTTTCACTGTTTCCACAGTGATAAGGGGTGTTTGGTTAATGACTTAAAATCCAGGAGCCTTTCCTTCTACAAGGAAAGCAATTTCCCTACTGTTATTTTCCTTTTATTGTACTGTGCAGGCATCCTGTCTAGGTTGCCTTGAGTTTGCTGTTAGAATAAACATAATTGGAAAAGCAGAGTATTTGAAAATAATATTAATAGAAATTAAAATATAAATATATTATATTAAGTATATATTATATAATTTTATATTTTATTTTGTATTTTAGAAAATTCAATAATTAAAACAGGGCATTGATGCCAAAGAGGTTTCTGATTTTTTGATTTTTCACATTTTATAGATTTTAGAAACACTGTAG